>CAOIUN010000655.1:0-15117 GCA_948294485.1 Mansonella sp. 'DEUX'
CAACGAACCTGGTGTTCCACGCGGTATGTGGAAGCTAGCTAGGATCAAGGAAATAAAGGAAGGTAAGGATGGGAAGGCTAGAAGTGCTGTCTTAGAAATGCCAAATGGAAAACTTCTTATCAGACCAATAAATGTTTTATATCCGCTGGAAGTTGACGATGGATCCTCTCAAGAAGTCAATCTTGAGTCAATCTCAAGAACACTCAAGAAGTCAATCACCAGTGTCGGAGAAACCAGTGCATAAAAGCGAGGATGAGAAACCCATCGCGCGACGAACTAGAAGTGCCACAAAAAATCGGGCGTAATACAAGCGACAGCTGTATCAACCGATGGAATGTAATAGAAGATCAACAACAACACATAGCGATAAAAAAGCTAGGTTCATCCTCAATCCACATTCTAACTTCTTCTCTCCCCTCCCTTTAGGAGTGTCGCGAATTTCATAACTCGAAACTTCCAATAACTCAATAATTAAATTGAAAATAAATGTTAATAACATTGTAAGGAATTTAACTAAAGTCACATTTTTAGATTTATCTGCATGTTCTTTGTTGATATATAAATTCACATCCTTTTTATAGCAATAGCTTAAGATATCTATCTACAACAAAGATTTTGTATTGTAATTTCAAACTTCTCTCCTATAGTAAGTTAACAATACAGCGGCTGCGGCGCTATATTACCATATAAATTGTCTTAATTGTCTTTGTCTTAATCAATTAATTCTCCCGCTTCACCCAGTGTAAACGTATGTATCTATCACGTTGCTCCTACTGTTATAAATCATCTATTCTCAACCATAATTAACCTTTTTATCACTGTGACCTTACGACCTTTGTTTTAAGCTTTAATCCCGCCTTTCCTACGATTATATATAGACAGTAGACAGATCCACAAACTACTTCCCTTTTCGTACATTGTACAATCTCATATTCAGTGATCCGTCAGTACGTTCAAATAAAGGCTTATTATCTGAGGTATTTCCGCAAACGATCAATTCAACTCAATGCAAAGCTCCCTGACAAACCCGCTGGAAAACTATTGGCAGATGTTGACCTCTCACAAGAAATTCACGACACTTCATTTAAAACGGCATGTTCGCTTATACATACGTTGAACGTTATTTGGAAGAATTTTGCGAATTTCATTTAAAACAGTACGTTCAAAAATATAGAGGTGTAATACTGTCTGGAAGAACCTAGAACATTTCATTTGAAACAGTACGTTGACTTTTATACACGTTGAAGATTATTTGGAAGAATCTGGAAGGTTTAATGTGAAGCAGCTCGTTCAAGTATATATAGGTTGAACATTGTTTGGAAGAATCTTGTGGATTTCATTTAAAACGACACGTTCAGATATATATATATAGGTCTTATATCATCGAATTGAAATTCTTTTGGTATGTCTACTACCTGTAGTTCGTTTGTTAAGTATTCGACTACATTAGCGCAGAACGATATAACCTCGTTGTCTTCAGTTCGCATCTTCAGTTCCGCACAGGAAGTGGAACACTGCATTGGTTTCTTCTTACCAAATGCAGCTATCGTTATATTTTGTTTCTCCGACTCAGTTAATCTCAATTGATGAGATAATTTCTTGGAGATAAAGGACAGTTGTGAGCCTATATCAAATAATGCTAGGGCTTTTTGTTGTCGTTGGGGTTGCGACGGATTGAAGATCTTTATCTTTTTACATAAAAGTAGAGTTCCCCTTTTTGTGTGTTTTGAGTCGTAGATGTTGAATTGTAGAGTGATGCCGAACACTCCTTCACTTGTGTCGAACACTCCTCTTGTGAGGTGGATATACCTCTTTTTCCACACACGGCACTGTTATGCGAAGCTTTACAGTAGAAGCATTGCTTTTTCACTTTACATTTTTCTCCCTTATGACTGTTTTTAAAACAAACTATACATTTCTTCAGTATCTTGAGGCGATTTATTCGAGTTTTAGCAGTAGGATAGATGTCGCAATCGCTATCCCAATGGTCCCCAATGCAAAAAATGCACGGTCTCTTTTTAGTTATTGTAGATTGTTGGGAATTTTGATTAGTTCGTTTTGTTGACAATGCTGAGGTTCCTCCTAAATCGTATTTTCGCTTCTGTTCAGATTTGATAATTGTAAGTTTATTTTCAGCACGGGTGAATGAACTCTGACTAATTTTTACTTGCTGATCCACCTTAGCCAGTTTTAACAAGAAATTTCTTAATTTTGAAATTGACCAAGGCATGTCTTCTGTTTTCTGAAAATTTTCAGAATCCAAGATGGCAGCTTGCTTTCTATTGTAGTTTCAATGCTTGAATGCTCCAGGTTTTCTTCTGAAGCTTCCAGTTGACGTTAGACGCGTTCGATGTTCTCGACAGTTGTAATTCAGTCCTTTTCATTTCTTTTGATGGACTGGAATTCATTATACAGTAGTGTCGATATTGTCGAAGGGTCGCCGTATTTTTCTTTGAGTAGTCACTTAATCACTTCGTAGTTTTCCGGTGCTATATCGTATCCTATTACGGCTTGTAATGCATTACCTTTCAGACACGAATGCAAGTAATTTAGTTTTTGAATTTCCGGAATTGTTTATGAATGAATTGCTGCATTGAAGCTGCTCCAAAACTGTCGCCATTGTATATAGGTTGAAGATTGTTTGGAAGAGTCATTTTGAAACAGCGTGTTAAAAAGCACATTGAAGTAGGTGTAGCTTGAGCACTGTTTGCAGGAATTTAGTGGATTTCATTATCGAGGAATCTAGGGGAATTCATTAAAAACAGTATCTTCAAGTAGTTGTAGTTTGTTTTTTTCAGATAAAATCTAGGAGATTTCATTAAAAACAGCCAGTTTATGCTGTTACCAAACTGTTTCAATTTTTAGAAAGAATCCTGTGAAAATCTTTTAAAAAGCAGATTAAAGTAAGTGTAGCTTGAGCACTGTTTTGGGGGAATCTAGCGGATTTCATAAAAAGCAGCACGTTCAAATAATTGTACATTGATTATTTTTCGAGGAATCTATGGAATTCATTAAAAACAGCCTGTTTAAGCGGTTAACAAACTGTCTGAATTTTTAGAAAGAATCCTGTGAAATGAATATAAACCGAACGTTTTTGTGCGTATGTATATGTATGTATACAATATCTGTTGTTTTTTTATAAGTGCATGTATACACAGATACATGTACTTATGATATACAATCTCCAAAATATCATGTTTCTTACGTAAAATAAAAGTGTGCATAAGCTTACGTGATGAGTATAAACTGAACGTTTCTGTTTGTATATGTATATATATATACAATATGTGTGTATCTTTTGCGTGTTTATAAGTGCATATATAAATATAATATGTATGCTGTAAAATTTCAAAATATCACATTTCTTATATAAAAAAGCACTCTGCATAAGCTTGCGTGATGAATATTAATCGAACGTTTCTATGTATGTATATATATTCATATATGTGTGTATCTATTATGTATTTATAAGTACATGAATCGATAAATATATGTGTATACAATTTAAAAGCATCATATTTTTGACGTAAAGTGATGCTCTGCGCAATCTTTCCTGGTGAATATAAACCGGACGTCTGTGTGTGTATGTATATACAAAGGTGTAACTGTTGTGTGGTTATAAGTACATGTATATATAAATATATGTGTATATAATTTAAAAGCATCATGTTTTCGACGTAAATGAAATCCATTTGATTCTTCCAAACAATCTTCAATCTATATTTACTTGAACGTATTGTATTAAGTGATATCCACAGAATTCCCTACAAATACAATTCCATCCGTATATCTGAACATCCTGATTTCAATGAAATCCATTAGATTGTTCCAAGCAATATTCAATCAATATTTGCTTGAACATACCGTATTAAATGATATCCACAGGATTCCCGCTAAATAAAGTTAAGGGTCCATTTATCCTGTACATCCTGATTTTAATGAAATCCAGTAGATTCTTCCAAACATAGTTCAATCTCTATTTACTTGAAGATGGTGTTTTTAATGAAATCTACTAGGTTGCTCCAATATTCAATCTGTATATACTTGAACGTGCGGTTTTAAATGAATTCCACTAGATTCTTCCAAACAATCTTCAATCTATATTTACTTGAACGTACCGTATTAAGTGATATCCACAGGATTCCGTATAAATACAATTCTGTTCGTTTATCTTGAACATCCTGATTTTAATGAAATCCTTAGATTCTTCCAAACAATACTCAATATATACTTGAATATGCTGTACTAAATGATATCCACAGTATTTCCTCTAAATACAATTCGGTCCATTTATCATGAACATCCTGATTTTAATGAAATCCACCTGATTCTACCAAGCAATACATTTAATACAGTACGCTCAAGCAAATATAGATTGAAGATTTTTGGAAGAGTCTAGTGGAATTCATTTAAAATAGCGCATTTAAGTGTATATAGATTGAACATTGGAGCAATGTAGTGGATTTCATTAAAAACAGCATCTGCAACTGAATAGAGATTGGAAGAATCTTGTGGATTTCCTTTAAAACCGCACACTCAAGAATATACAGATTAAATATTGCTTGAAAGATCAAGTGGATTTCATCAGCACGTTCAGGTAAATATAAATTTAATTGTATTTAGAGGGAATCCTGTGGATATCATTTAGTACAGCACGTTCAAGCAGATATAGATTGAGTATTGTTTGGAGGAATCTAATGGATTTTATTAAAAAGAATCGTGTTGGAAGAATGCAATGGACATTATTTTGAACTGCCCGTTTAAATATACTGCAGATTGAATCGTTTTTGGAAGGAATACTGCGTATATTACTTAAAACAGCACGATCAAGTGTTGACTCGTATTTGGAATGAATCCTATGATACCATATAAAAATGCAGATTTAAATTAATGTTGATTGATTCTAACTTCGCTCTGTTATCTAGACATAGTTAGGTTAATTAAAGCTGAATTTATACATGATCATGTAAGGCTCTTTGTTCACTGATAATCTTAGTTTTATTATCGGACTGAAGATGATATTTGGGACGATGAATTTAACACTCAGATAAATTATTATCAATTATTGTAACTTCTTTTAATCGGGAAAATCCCACCTTAACTTTGTGCAAGTGTGTTGCATAATTCCACAAAGTCGTTAATAATTAGGAAATTAATTTGTCATTAAAAAATCATGTGCTTTTATTTCAGTGAATTAAAATTTAATTGCATTCTGTAATTAATTGCTAGCAAGAAACAGACGAAAGAATATTCCAATAACAATACTTGTTTACCGAAATATCAATACTATGATAGGTGGATTATTACAAATTGTTATAAAATTAATTTCCGAATGAATGAAATGAATTATATGCAATGAAAAATGAATGAAACTGTTTAAAAAATATTTAACTGATATCATAAAGCATCAAACAATAATGCAACATTGAATTGATGAAATGATAAACAGCCAGATTATCAAAAATTGCTGGAGTGGATCAGTTCTAATCGTGCTCCCAATCATCACGCCATTTATTCCAGTCTGATGGACTATCCCACAGATTTGATCCATATCCATGTTCGTAATCATGCTCATGTGAAGCATCATGATTTCCATGATCAGGATGATCATCATGACGATGTAGATGATAATAATGAGGAGGAAGTGATTTCGGTACATTTTCATGATGATGATGTCTTTTCTGTGCTTCATGACCTAAAAAATTTCACTGAACGAAAGTTATGCTATCATATATTTGGATATATATCCAAGATGACCTTTAAAACACTATTATTTTATGAAATCGACTCTGAAAATTCTTTCATACATTGGAAGTTTTAACAAATATAATCGAAAAAAACTGTACCTTTCGAATAATCTTTCGCATTCTCATGCCCATAATTCTTGTGAAAATCATTAGACCAATCACCGTAGAACTTTTGACCATGTTCATGAGCGTTAATACCTTTTGCATCATTGTGGTATCCTTTTCCATGTTTACCCCAACCAGATGCTTTATGTTTATCTGAAAAAATCAATTTCATAAAATAGAATTACTAAAATTTAAATTTTCACGAGTAAAATTTGTTAATTGCTTTTTCTTTTTATTCATCTGTGAATAACCGTACCATAACCAATAGTGCCATAAATAAATCGTAATAATATTATAGCAGCAGGATTAAATAAGACGATCCCTTTTTTTAAAAAAATAATGTTAAAAATTTAGGACATTTGATTAAAATGAAACTTAAACTTCTTTACGATAGGCAAAAATTTATGAAAAATCACGTACCACAAAAAAATTTATGAGAGGTCACTATCATAGAAAAATTTATGAAAAGTCACGGTATAAAAAAGTGAAGTATCATAAAAAAATTGCTGTAATGTCAAAATTTCGCACCGAATTCATGATCCTTTGATGAATGATGTAAACGATCAATTCCGGTTTTTTGGCGATGTTTTTCGTCGGTATAAAATTGTTCCACACGATATTCCGGTTGTTTGTAATGATAGTCAAAAAATCCAAATGATTTTGCTTTTACATCTGTCAAAATTTTTGTCACACAATTCCGTCATCCCTCTCTATTCGGATCGGATGCGAATTAATTTAAATGAATAATTATTTGAAAAATTTTAAAAGTCTTTCTTTTCGTTAATTTTTTTGATTGATTAAAATTAAATTTGGAAATCTTGTTTGTTATTGAAATTTTTTACGAAATCATTTTTCTATAAAAAATTCTAAAAAAAAAAAGAAACCTTTTCCATGTGTACTAGCCTGATCAACATGCTTTTTAGCACCTTTTTCAGCAATAGCTGCCAAATTTTTACCAGCACCAGCTGCCGATTTCTGTGCATGCTCTTCCGATTCCTTTTTTACGGCATGGTTGTAATTTGACCAATCTTTCGCTGTATTTTGTTCCTTTCTAATCGCATAACCACTCTCATGACCATCAATCGTATCAGACCATGCTGCATCATTGTTCTCCTTCTCTTTATCATGTTCCGGAGCTGGTTTCCATGAAGCACTCCTTTTTCAAATTGTATACATTTATATATTTACGTTATATTTAATTATTAATTAATAATAATTTCCACTTAATTAATTTTTAATTAATATTATTTTCTACTTAACAATAATAAATTCTACTAAAAAAGATTTATTATGCGAGAAAAATACAAGAGCTAATTTTCTTTGCTCACTTGAGAGAGATACAATTTTTTCCATTTATTATTTTTGAATAACACAGATGTGCTAATTTTACTGGTTACTTAGATTTTTTTTCTTTTTTTATTTCATCCAGAATTAATTTTTAAAAGTGTGATAATATATCAGAAAAAAAGTTCAACAAATCCTATGAGAATTTTGATAATTGATTGATTTTTGGATCAAGAAAAAACTGCATAATACTTGTATCCATAAAATTTATTCTGCCTTTGCTAGTTTCAAAAAAAAATAAATTAAAATTTAGAATAATTTAGAGAAATTCTGAAAAAATAAAAAAGAAGCGAGAAACATACCGCGATAATCGTAGAGAGTAACAAGGAATGGAAATAATAGCAATAAGGAGGTAAATAATCACAAGCATTATTGAGAATTTTTTTTGTATCTGATTGAACGATTTTTTTGATTGATCAAACTTATTGATTGATTGATCGGTCGTATGTTACTTATAAATGACAAAGTAAATTAGTACATCAAATATATGATTATAAGCTTGAGAGGAGAAGAATGGAGGAAAAAAAAAAATAATTTTTGACGAAATGAATGCAAAATTTGCTTATATATGAAATTTGTAAGTCGGTCAAAGAGACCTTTTTTTTAAAGCTGTTAATTTATTATTGTAATTTTAATTACGCAGAAATATAATACTTGAATTATTTGACAGCTTCCTATGAAATTTTAAACAAGCTTTTCCTTCAAACTTCAATCACATCATATCGCACTCGTATCATAAATATCATATCATGTATTAGGAGAGGCTTGAAACATGTTCATGATGAGCTATTTGCACTATGCAATACTATCCATACTATACATTCCATTCCAACACTGATCATCATCATTATCAAAGAGGGAGTAGAGAAAGAGAGAAAGGGAGGGAAAGGCGGCAAAAGTAAGAGAGAGGGAGAGAGAAAGAAAAGTCATGAAAATGGAGCAAAAAAAAACAGAAAGAAAATATCATTTCAAATTTTGCTATGCTAAAAAAAGATTTATATAGTTTGGGAAAACTTGTTTTAAAATTTTGTATAAAAAATTTCATTTCATCCTTCGTGTTTACATAAAATAGATATTGCCGAAAATATAATCGAAAAAACATTTCAGAATAATTAGTTTGTCTCAAAAAAACATATAATAAATTAATCGAAATTATTTTAAACAGTCTGTTCTCTTTTTGTTCCTTTTTGAATAGTTTGTTAAGCCATGATTAGTATTTGAATAGTTTGTTAAATCATGATAAAATTTAAATAGTTTGTTAAATAATCATGATTAAAGTCTAAAAGTTTTGTTAAATCATGATTAAAATTTTATGGAGATATTTATCCCGTGAAAAATTTCATGCTCAGAAATTGAATTTATTTTTAACTACTCAATTATGGTGCTTCCGAGCAATTACTTTGTTACTAGCGAATTTTTTCCATATGTAAAATTTTCCGATCATTTGAAGATCTTAATATTAACAAATTAAATTTTTTAATGCTACAAATACCATAATTATTTTTTAATCGAACAATTTTAAACAATTCATTTTCCCATTTTAGTCTCTTCAATTTTGCTTTTTTTCTTTTGATATTTAATGTTAAATTAATTATTTTCGACTTTTTTAGAATTTACTTCAGCACAGCAAATTTTGAAATTGAACGAAATTATTAGTAGTGTATGATTTTGTAGGGAGAAAAATTTTTACAATATTTTTATTCATAATCATTATTATGGCTTCGATATTGTTGAAAAAATTTGTTATTTTGAACATAAAACATGTAATCAATTATCAATTAAATAATGATTAGCGTAATAGTTTTGAATAGCTCTATATTTGTTTCCTTACTAATCATATCACATTAATTGCATGTAGTATTCATTAATTGCAGTACTCGACTCATTATCTCATCGGCCAGTTTTTCCTTTAATACAAATATCTAAAATATGTATGTACTTTGTATTGAAAAATCAATTTGCAGTAGTTTTGCAACTTTACGAAAAAAAGGCAAACATGCCAAGAAATAATGTGCAAAGATCTTTAATGGAATTTCATCCATAAATTAGAGTATCATTAATTGAAGGAGATCTCATGAAAAGTAAATTTGAAAATTAATAATAAATAAGGAAACTTGCAATAAAATTAGTATTAGTAGTGAAAAATTAATGAAATTAATGGAAAACAATTATATTACGTGAATAGTGCCTAGATACAGCAGAACTGGTTATGGTACAGGTAATTACGGTATAGCAGATTTACACGACACTAATTTTTTAGCGTCAAACATTATTTTATTTAAAGCTCGAACAAGCTATGAAAAAGCTCCAATAACATACTGGTATGAAATCAAACTTTTCATATCAAAATATAGCTAATCTTTGCAGTTACAATTGACTTTAATTCTATCTACAATTCTTGTAACTAATTTCTTAGAACTTAGATTACAAATTACCATAATTCATTACATGCTAAGCATGTGGCGATGATACAATTAAAGTATAGAATGAATGTGAGATCTCATTTCAATCGAAATTAAGCTTTACAACATTCGTGCAAACTGTTCCAAACGATCTGTATTTGATACAGTAATTGATTGTTGCAAAGTCGAAGATTGGACTACTCTTGCTTCTACCTGCGAAACGATTCCACAGGCATCCCTATCCTCTGACTTTTTCATACTTCGGTCAGTAACACTAACACCAGCTGCTTCATTATTGAACTACAAAGAGATTATTAATCAGTTAAATTTAATTTAATGAAAAATTTATACGAAATCAAAAAAGTTTGCCAAAAACGAGTTAGAAGATTAAATAAATGAATTAAATATAGCTAAGAAAAAATCGCCATGATAAAAAATGGCTATTTATAAATAATTAAAATCCAGATTACCCGGTCATCATCAAGTTCAACTCGCATACGACGCACAGTAATCATTTCTGGCCATCCCATGCAGGATTTTCAAATTTCTGTGGAGATTTTTTCTTCGTTGGTGGGGATGACAAAACGTTGGATGTGTTTTCTCCCGAGGCAGATGATTGATTATTCCTAAAGCAACGAATTCCAGATTTAAATTAAAAAATAAAATGCTTGTGAGGAAAATCAAAATAACAAAGTAAATGAAAATGCTTTTCGATTTTGAAATGATGAAAACCAGCGACTTCAAATCTAAGTAAAAGAGAAAGAAAATTGCATTCTAGACACATACTTTGGAATTCGAATATTTTTTTCGGAATTGTTTGCGTATTTCCTTTTTTCCAACATCACAATGTAATCACCTCCTCGACCGGTTGGTTGATTTATGAACAGGTTCTCCTAAAATAATCAAATAACAGTAATGCTATCTCTCCAGATATTTGAAGTTAGATTCAAAAACGACTTCAAATCTAAGTAAAAGAGGAATTACCAATGGCTATTGAAGACGATTTTGATATTTCAAGTATGTTTTTCATGTTCCGAAAAATAAATACAAGAATATTCCGTAAAGAAACTAAAAGGTGCATAAAGACCTGCTTATATTAATTAAGTCAAATTGTGCCTATCACGATGGAGATTTTATTTCATGTAATAACCAATTCACTAAGGTTTCTTACTCTTTTTTGTATTAAGAAAAAAAAAGCGTGTATTAACAATTAACAAAACCATATATAAAACATATATAATTTCAAACAGTGGCATAGTTTAATAAATGTAACTTAACTCTAATAACTTTGTCACTTATTACATTACGATTAAGGGACCCGTTTTTTTCTTTAATTATCTGATTAATTGGTAGTACACAAGAATTACCTGAATATCATATTTTCCATCGACTGCATGTTTTTCATCGTCTTTCTCATTACCACCCTTCATTTCTCCAAAATTTAAACTGCAAAAGAAAGAAATCATCACGACATAATATTAATATAAAAAATGTAAATATAAAAAATGCTTTAAGTAAACATCCAATATTATAACGAAATTGAAATCTTATTTCCCATGATTTTCATAGAAAATTTTTTCAGCAGACTAAGATATTGAGAACGGTAAAGCTGGAAGGTTTTCCAGAAAAATGGTGCCAATTCTCATCATAAAATTAGCAATTAAAATTGCAAAATAAATATAAACTTGAATAATATCGATTTCTAGAAACGTAAGCAACTTTTGTGGTGATAAATCTTCTAAATCCAATATAAAACACTACTCAAAAAATGGAATTTAAGAAAGACTTTGATTTCCGGCTTTCTTTATCAAGTTATATCAACAGTGGTGCCAGAAATAAATTATGTTTCATACCCTTGTAATATATATATTCCAGCAAACCATTTGTGTTCAGTACTTTACCAGGCTTTTGCTTCTCCAAATTTGCGAAAGAAAATCTGCAAAATTTTGAAAAACATGGTCGTCCCTCAAAAATCTGATTATTTAAAATGGAACAATTCAGGATGCTAAGGAATACTTCATCTGAAGGTTGAAATTTTCGATTTCTATTTTAGAATATTCTGGCAAGTTTTTGTACCGTATAATTGTCTTTATCAATCCCGATTGTAATTTCACCATTCTGGAAAAAGAAAATATATTATTTGGTGCTGGACCTAACCTAATCCAATTTACAACTTACTATAAAGTTTCAAAGAGAAAGCCTTTAATTTTTTGAAAAATTCGTTCTCAGCTTTCGAAGCTTCTTGCAATATATAATCAACATCATCATCTTCTTCTTCGTTCGCCTGAAGTGAATCCGGCAAGCGATCCAAACATTTCACATAGGACAAGTGCACGTTCCGATTTGCAATATTATTTTTAAACTATCAATATGAACAAGTTCTAATAATCACTTCACAATGACAAACTGTCTTCTATTCAGTGTGAAGCCTCATATCTTATCAGTCTAATAAAATATATAACATTGTCAGTTCTACGACTATGAATCTTTATATGGTATTTTAACACTCGGAATATCACTAAAAGAAACAAACTATCGAATCTTTTTTTAAAATCTTTCTTACTTCTTAATATCGCTGACAATATTACAATCTAATAATCTTGATCGTAATATATTAAATACAGATCAAGAGCTTTTTCAGTCGGATTTAATTGTTGCAAGAATTAAATTTACTTTGCTCTCAATCGTAATTAGTTTTCCTTGCTTATGCTCCAAAAATTTCAACTGTTCGACGAAAGAACGTGTCAAATCAGTACTGACGTGAAAATTCTTGCGAGAAGTCGACGTCTGCCAATATTTTTCCAGCGGTTTGTCAGGGAGCTTTGTATTGAGTTGAATTGATCGTATTGCGGAAATACCTCGAGCTCGGATAATAAAACCTTTATTAGAACATACTGACTGAGTATGAGATTGTACAATGTATGAAAAGGGTGCAGTTTGTGGATCGAGTGTCTATATATAGTCGCAGGAGAAGCAGGATTAAAAATACAGAGATCCTAACTTAAAGTGATAAAGAGGGAATTAATTATGGTTGAGAATAGATGATTTACAAGTTGAGAATAGATGATTTACAACACCAGAAATAGCGTCTTCATAGCGATACAAAGTACTTGTAAGAATAAACAAAGATGCTATTGGTGGAAAGATTGACGTTTACACTGGATGAAGAGGAGGAATTAATTGCTTAAGACAATGGCCTTTTGTATGGTAGTATAGCGCCGTAGCCGCTGCTTTGTTAGCTTACTGTAGGAGAGAAGTTTGAAAGTACAATACAAAACCTTTATTGTAGATAGATATCTTAAGCTGTTGCTATACAAAGGGTGTGAATTTACATATCAATAAAGAACATGGAAATAAATTTAAAAATGTAACTTTAGTTAAATACCTTACAATGTTATTAACATTTATTTACAATTTAATTTATTAAGTTATTGGAAGTTTCGCGTTATGAAATTCGCGACACTCCCAAAGGGAGGAGAAAGAAGTTAGGATGTAGATTGAGGATGGACCTAACTTTTTTATTGTTATGTGTTGTTGTTGATCTTCTATCGCATTCCATCGGTTGATACAGCTGTCGCTTGTATTACGCGATTTTTTGTGGCACTTCTAGTTCGTCGCGCAATGAGTTCCTCATCCTCGCTTTCACGCACTGATTCCTCTGACACTGGTGATTGACTTCCTGAATTGGATCCATCGTCAACTTCCAGCGGATATAAATTAAACCGTTTATTAAATAACATTAACAAACACGAATTATAATGATAATACAAAAAACGCGAAGCAAATCGTATAAGAAAAAGTTAATATAATAAAAGAGGGAGCTGGATAGATACCAACCAGTCTAGAACTGTTAAAAGCATTTACTGATGCTTGTGTAAGATTTGACAGTTTATATTTGGGAAGGAGGATGAGGTGTAGATTACAATGGTCCAAAGATCATAATGATAGTAGAGGAATGATATTTAATAGGGAGAAGCTGGATTCATGCCAACTAGCCTGACCATGATGAAGCATTTATGCTGCTTGTGTAAGATTTGACAGTTTCTATTTGGCGGAGAAAATGAGGTGGAGACTACAATAGCCCAAAGATCATAGTGAATGTAATTAAAACAAATGATGAATGAGATAGCTGACTTATCATAAAATTTATTCCCCTTTGATTGATATTAGGTTTATTTTTCAATTTCGCAAATTTCCCGACAACTTCTTCAATTATTCCAGTTTGTAATTGTCTTTGATTGTCTTGTCGTACAAATGAAGAAGCGATTGGAGTTGTAACCGTTTAACTAGATACTTCAAACGTCCAAGGCATAATCCATAATTGTTGCTTAGTTTTTGTGTAGAACTTTTCCACGGCCAACGCACTTGGTATCTTCCATCCATCATAACGATGGTTTGTTCAAAATGTTTTATAGCTTGATGATCATCATCTACAGTGGGGATTCTTGAACGCCAATCATTTCTAATTTCCAGAATTTTTCTAATTCTGAATTGAGGGTTGCATTAGCTGAGCATATTATCCTTGTGGGATAACTGTTATTCTTACAAAGTTTGTTAATATCACCACTTCCAACAATCATAGGGCCAACCTTCGATTGAACTAATATATGTCCTGATTGCAATTCTTTGAGGTCTTGCAGATATATAAATTTGAAGAAATAATCCGCTCCAATTAGTATGTCGGGCTTTTCCCAATGGTTCTTTAGATCATTGAATTGAAGTTCTTACTTGTAGTTCGTTTGTCAAGTATTCGATTACATTAGCGCAGAACAATATAATCTCGTTGTCTTCAGTTCGCACCTTCAGTTCCGCACAGGAAATGGAACACTGCATAGGTTTCTTCTTGCCAAATGCAACTATCTTTATATTTTGTTTCTCCGACTCAGTTAATCTCAATTGATGAGATAATTTCTTGGAGATAAAGGACAGTTGTAAGCCTATATCAAATAATGCTAGGGCTTTTTGTTGTCGTTGGGGTTGCGACGGATTGAAGATCTTTATCTTTTTACATAAAAGTAGAGTTCCCCTTTTTGTGTGTTTTGAGTCGTAGATGTTGAATTGTAGAGTGATGCCGAACACTCCTTCACTTGTGTCGAACACTCCTCTTGTGAGGTGGATATACCTCTTTTTCCACACACGGCACTGTTATGCGAAGCTTTACAGTAGAAGCATTGCTTTTTCACTTTACATTTTTCTCCCTTATGACTGTTTTTAAAACAAACTATACATTTCTTCAGTATCTTGAGGCGATTTATTCGAGTTTTAGCAGTAGGATAGATGTCGCAATCGCTATCCCAATGGTCCCCAATGCAAAAAATGCACGGTCTCTTTTTAGTTATTGTAGATTGTTGGGAATTTTGATTAGTTCGTTTTGTTGACAATGCTGAGGTTCCTCCTAAATCGTATTTTCGCTTCTGTTCAGATTTGATAATTGTAAGTTTATTTTCAGCACGGGTGAATGAACTCTGACTAATTTTTACTTGCTGATCCACCTTAGCCAGTTTTAACAAGAAATTTCT
>CAOIUN010000656.1:0-15086 GCA_948294485.1 Mansonella sp. 'DEUX'
TTATGGTAGGAAGGAGTTTAACAGCTTATAATTGGAACAAAGAGATTAAACATTACAAATTAATTAGGTGGCTCATAAAAGCCGTTAATAGAATCAGATTTAAACCCTATTGGGAATTTCGCGTTATGAATTTCGCGATAATAACTCAATAAATTAAATTATAAATAAATGTTAATAACATTGTAAAGTATTTCCATGTTCTTTGTTGATATGTAAATTCACACCCTTTATATAGCAATAGCTTAAGATATCTGTCTATAAAAAAGGTTTTGTATTGTACTTTTAATCCTCTCTCCTACAGTAAACTAACAAAGCATCGTCTACGGCGTTATATTACCATTCAAAGACCCAATGTCTTAAACAATTAATTTTCTCTCTTCACCCAATGTGAACGCCAATCTTTCCACCAAATAACATCTTTGTTTATTCATACAAGTACTTTGGTAAATCATCTATTCTCAACCATTATTAATCTCCTCTTTGTCATTTTAACGTTAGGATCTTTGTATTAAGCCTTACTAATCCTGCCTCTTCTGTGACTATAAATAGATACTCGATCCATAAACTGTATCCTTTGGTACGTTGTATATTCCTCACTCTGTGGCGCGCTTCAATAAAGGTTTTATTATCCTATCACGAGGTTTTCCGCAACACGATCAACTCAACTCAATACAACGCTCCCGGACAAACCCGCTGGAACAATATTGGCAGACGTCTACTTCTCAGAACAATTCTTCACGACATCTGTAAATCATTTTCTATCATCTCTAATCTATACCATGCCGACAAAGGCGTCTATGCCATAATCTATCAATCCTCCTTCTTCTATCATTTTAACCTTGCGCTATGAATCCTCTCTTCTACATTTTTAGTCTATTCATACCAGCGACTGGCTTCGTTCTTCTTATTATCCCACTTTTATTACAATAATAATTTTATCATTAAATTTTCGTTATTCATGCGATATTAGCAATTGTCATGTTGAACTCCCGTGTTATCAAATTTTTCTAATAAAAACTTTAATTACCAATGTTTGAGATTCGACTGCGCCACAACTACGACGACGGCCGTGTTTGACAGCCTAATTATCAACATAAAATCGGCAATACAGAAGTTGGGACACCTCATCGAGGAAGCCAAAGGATTGGACTTAATGCCTCTCGACGAACAGCTACCAGACAAAAAACTTTCCAAATAATGCGCGGTGAGAAGAAGACCCCCAATCAAAAAATCAAATTCCTCGAGTTATATATTGGCATAATCGAATCACCAATGAAAAATGGCTGGAATTCACCCAGAAAGTTTCGCCGCCGCAGAAGGAGAAGGAAGAGCAAGGAAATGCGACGGTCATCAACAGGAAAAGTGCTTTAACCTTGTTAAATAGTAGTAGAGAAACGGTTGTAGTTCTAAAATTACACCAATTGTCGCGAAATTTGCGAAATTTAAAATAAACCTAATCTCAATCAAAGGGGAATAAATTCTATAATTGCCAGCTATCCCATTAATCATTTGTTTAACTTACATTCACTATGAATTTTGGTCCATTATATTAACATCATTAATCAATCCATCTTCTTCCTTCCCAATTATTAAACTGTCACATCTTACACAAGCAGCACAAATGGCTTTCATCATGTCCAGACTAATTAGCATGAATCCAATCTTCCCTCTATCAAATATCACTCATTTACTATCATCATGATCTTTGAACCATTATAGTCTCCACCTCTTCTTCTCCCCATATAAACTGTCAATTCTTCAACAAGCATTAGTTAATGCTCTCAACAGTTCCATACACAAACATACACAAACAAGTGTACCATCAACACAATTCCTAAACAAACTTTAGGAAACATTATCCACAAGTTGAACACTCGTAAAAACTTCCACGATACCAATTATGATATTGAGGCAACACTTCAAGAACTAAGTAAAGCCCAAATAACAACGAGCACCGCAAAAGCTCAACAAACAGTAAACCTCTCTCAATTATCACTATCAATATTCAGTGGTGATTCTAGGTTATGAAGACGATTTTGGAGTGCCTTTGAGGCAGCAGTTCACACGCATCGGATTCCAGCTGTCCAAAAGTTAAATTATTTGCTCTCTTGTCTCCGAGGGGAAACTTTACAAGCCGTCATAATATTTCAATTATATGAAACACAATATTACATTTACATGGATCACAATATTTCAATTATATGAAACACAATTTTCAATTACGAGGATTACAATATTTCAACCACATGGATCACAATTTTCATTTATATGGATCACAATATCTCAGTTACATGGATCTCAATATTTTAACTACATGGATCACAATGCTTCATTTGTATGGATCACAATTTTCAATTACGTGGATCGCAATATTCCAATCACATGGATCACAATATTTCAATTACACAGATCAAAACACTTCATTCACGTATCGTAATAGTTGATTTACATGGATCACAATTTTCAATTACATGAATCACAAAGTCCAGCTTCATAGATCACAATATTTCAATTACATAGAACATAGTATTTCAACCACATGGATCACAATGTTTCATTTACATGGATCACAATATTTCATTTATATGGCTCGCAAATTTTTTTTTCTACTTTTTTCTATTATATATTAAGAATAATTGATCATTTAAAATTGAAAACTATATATTCGGAATAACTAGTAATCGCCAGTGCTGAAAAAAAAGTCTGTTTAATTATTGCTCAAAATTAAATCGCCATTAATTAATTCTTCAATTTTAAATGATCAATTATTCTTAATATATAATAGAAAAAATAGTGCTGAAGTCATTTTTAAAGCATCATTCTATATTTAACAAGTAAAGCGACATCTAATTGGATATTAATATGGAATTCTTTAATACGCAGAAATACATAGAATACGTAGAATATGCATAGAAATTGCAAATAGAAGTGCTCTTTTTTATGATAAGATTTGTAAGAAAGGCTAAATGATTTTCGCTGTCGGAACGTTATTGTTTCTTCTATATTATATTTTCTCACTATTCGAAAACATCAATAATTTGTCATTATTCTCCCTCTATCAAATTTACAATAAATATTTCGTAATAAAAACAACTGAAGTGTAAAAAACAGAATTAAGGGAAAAGATAAATATGCTTCAGCAAATTATTATCAGTGATTGAATCGGACAGTGATTGGAAGCTAAACGTAAATTATATAAATAAATAAATATTTTGCGATTTTATAAATATGAGCAAGGCAGGAGAAGTGAAACTTCCGCATGGAAAAAAGGTTGAAATTTGCCATATTTATTCCATTTGTATTTTCAAATATTGTTGTAATTTTTTTAATAGAATTTGATTTCAGATGGATTGGGAAAGTTTTTATAAAGATAAAAAAAGCAATACAATATAAAATAAAATAAACATTATGTAAAAAAATATTACAGAGAGTTTATGTTATATCAGTAAACTGAATCATAGGTTTCCCATTTCTTAAAAACAGAACAATGCTTGACCTTTATTCGTTCATTTCAAATAATTATTAGAAATATTTGTTCATTTCTTTTTTATTCAGAAATATTTGTTCGAAATTCATTTCAAATAATTATTAGAGATATTTGGAGAGTTTGAAAATGGTATGCTATCTGAATGAATCAAAATATATAAGAGAAAAGAAATATTGCATTAAAATATTAAAATTGGTTTTCCGGATGAAAACATATGAAAATAAGTTAATTGCAGATGAAAAGTAGAAGTAATACTCTACGAGAATAAAAAAGAAAGTGACTATGAAATTGTCACCATCCATATACTATACTGAATCATTCAATTTTAGGATTTCCATGAATCATTATTTGCTAAATTCGCAAAGGACAATTTTGATAAATATCAACGAAACAATTCTAATAATCGGGTAACTTACTATAAAATCATTTCCAAATTGTAATTACATAACAAAATCTCATCATTAACATTTTACCAGTGATAATTATTACGCTTATCATAAGGTTCTCTCAACCGTTATCATTTACCATTACTATTATATTTGTCACTACACATTATACTCATCATTGACGCCTTCTGTCACTGATAATTAAGTTGTTATCATGGTGAATGAAAGTTATATCAGTGATCATTAGATGGTCAGTATGTTCATTATCATGTGTCATTGTCATAATTCCTCTTATTATATTTGTATTATCGATTATGTTGGCAAATAATTGATAGCAATTCAAAAAAAAAATCAAGAGTTAAAATTTGAAGAGCATTATCAAGGTTATTTTCTTTTATTTCATACTAATCATTGTCTATAATCACGATCTATAATCGCAATTTCTTTCTTTTAAATATTTATAATTGTAATTTCTTTTTTTAAATTCAACTTTCATAATTTATTATTATTTCATGTTAATGGCCTTTTTTTACAAGAGGTGAGCGTACGTGTATGGGTATGCACTTATGAATGTTTCGCGTATTAATGCGTGCATGCATATGTAAATGAATATGCCATGTGTGCATGTGCATGTCGGGAAAATTTTTGTCTATTTGATGGGCAGTGACCGTATCAAAATCATTGGGAAGAAGCGTTGGATGCTGCTCTGCTTGAATGACAATCGCTCGACATGGAAGATCAAGAACTGTCTGAAAGACAGATTACATCACTAAAACATTAATCTGTGTTCATAAAGATAGAATGAATTTTATTTAGCTATGCGATGAAAAAATGTAATTACTTTAAAACTCAAACTATACATAACAGTGGAAAGAATTGAGATCAAAACAAATCTTATTTAGCATATTATTAAATTTTTATATCTAAATAAAAATATTAATTGTAATTTACGCATAAATAAAAGATTGTCATCGATTAACTAAAAAATAAAAACCAATCTCTTTTTGATATTTGTGCAAACTGCTAGGTGTTTTTAAAACATTTGATGGTCTATCAAGCTTGAACTACCAAAGTCACCTCAAGAGGCGCAAAACCAGCACTTGTTTTAATTTGCAGTGTTTGTGCAAGTTGATTATTCGGTTCTCTTGCTTCTATTGGCTTATGAAACCAGCGACGACATTTAGCTTCGGTTCTTTTATCCACCGGACGACAGTAAATTTCTACTAATCGTCTCTGTTGGAGAAATTATAATTTGAAAAAGATTAGCAGTTTATTAGTAAAAACAACTTTCCTCTTTTTTTTTAGTGTGAAATTTGTTTGAAATTCAGATGTAAATTTTAAAATCAAAATAAAATATGAAAGGCAACAGTAAGATTTGGTAACAATAATGCGATTTGAGAGAACACGAAATTTGGTAGGTGTCTATTCTTACATTTTCGGCAAATACTATATTGGTAAATAATTAAATATATCACTAGTGTGCGTATTTAAAAAAATTAAGACCGTAAAGTAATATATCTTAGCACGTCAAACAGCATTAAACTGAAACTTAACAAGGCTATCATATTAACAATGAAATATGATAGAATTGCAATATGATAGAATCACATGAATTCCTAAAATATATATCGAAAATAGAAATTCTGAGTGAAAGATACTTATAATAAGCATTAGCAGTATTTAAATTAGAAAATTTCAAATATTTTACGTAAGAACTAAAGATGATGTAGGGATGTAGGAAGAAGGCTAAAGATAGTAAAGAGCAAATAACATAGTAAAGATTAAATACTGATGCCTTTTCATGTAAGGGAGGAAATGCAATGTCAGAAAATCTTCTTACAGATATATTATGAGTGTCACTGAGACGAAGCAAAACGACCTGGGTACTCCCGGCTCGAAGAAATCCCTGTGACGGATCTATTACTAATGTTTCATTGTTTGTTCTCAGCTGAAAACAAAATGGAGAAAAGTTAAGTTTTGAGAACTGTTAGCAAATTTTATATCATTAAATTAAAATAAAATAGGTTTCGTTTTAATAGGCTTAGTTTCAATAGTTCCTGATTTTAAAACATAAATTACAAAAAACATAACTTATAAACATAAATTATAAACATAAATTAAAACATAAGTTACATATAATTACAATTACACATACGTATAATGCATATTTTACATTGTATAATTATACGATCACATAAAGCTATACATAAATTTCCCTTTTTAATGGATGTAAAAGATCTTATCGAATTTAAGCGTCAATAAAACTTCCCGGAAAGCATATAAACCGTGAAAGAATCATGTTCTTCAACTCGTTAATCTCACTTGAAATTTTATTGAAACTTTGAAGATTCCTCGTTTATTTGCAAATAAGATTGAAAAAGCTTTTTCAAATTCCAAAATAAAACAACTAAATGGCTTGTAAAATGATCTTACTAGAATTCGCCTTGGATTTATTTTAGTTATAGTAGTAATGCAATGAAGTATTAGCAAATGAAATTTGTTGCTTTTTATTTCGTTTTTCTAACTGGACTTTTATAAAATTTGTTTTGCTAAATTATTTGAAGATTTTTCGGCAATTGATAATCGATGAATGACGATGGACCAAAGAATTATATCAAATAGAAAATCATTGTGACGCTATTGGTACTAAGGCAGAAACAGCAATTCAGAAACACTTGATCATGCTTGTGCGTAATGAGATAATTATTGCTCCGAAAGACATTGCAGAAAAAAAGGAGAAATTTAAACTGAAGAAGCGAAGCTATTTTTCAATTCCAATTATAGTTTTGCACTTCATGTCTTTGCTTCAAACCAACGATGAAATAACGAAATGTTATGAAGATTCTCAGCTCACTTTCACAGCAAAATCAGTTTTTGTGTTGTTACGAAGTAGTAGGCGCCGAACAACTGATTTATTAATTGTCGGAAAGATAATTTCTTTTGGATAAGACATCTGAAAAAGATTTTCTCTTCATGGAAAAAGTTTCACCCTTTGAAATACCATCATTAGCAACTCTATTACTATTATTGCTATTATTATCTTAAGAAAAAGAAGACATTTCATAATAGAATTATACGTTGCACATCATTAGAAAAGCAGCTGTCTAAAACGTTGGCTAAACGAAATGTTATTCCTATCGAAATTACATCATCCGACCTATCGAATTGTTCAAAGATTCGAAGATTGATCAACCTAACATACCGTATAAATAAAAATATAAAATATCAATGGCTTATTTTGTTACCTTTGCGTTTTTATACTGTTTCCAAATTATATTGTTGATACTGGAATTATTTTAGATGAGATATCTTTTATAAGCAAAAAACCGTTTAGAAATTTCATTTTTTTTTTGATGACATTTATTAAATTTGATATTAGCTTGTCGCATTAATTTGCATTTTTATTCCAGAAATTGTTATTTCTGATTTTCCGATCTCCTTTAAGATATATTTCTTTCGGTGCACAGACTGAAGTTGGTATTTTAGTATCTTAATCTCAATTTCACCATTGGAATTACTTAATAAACTCTGAATTTACACTGGTAATTTAGAATTATTCAATCTTTTTATTGATTAATGTTTGGAATGTCTGTAGTTTTTTGAACACAAATTGACTTATTGAATTTCAATTTTTATATCAATCAGGAATTTCTGAGAAAAACGCATAAAATCTTCCATACATCTATCAAATAATCTATCAAATAAAATCCAAGAAAGGGCCCTAGCATTGTTTGATAGCGGCTCGCAATTATCCTTTATAACTAAGGATCTAGCAAGGCGCCTTAATCTTCAAGGAAAAGAAGAAGGTGAAATACGAATTGCTTCATTTGGCACTAAGAAACCAATGCGACATCCCACAACCAAAGTAAAAATTGAAGCAAAAAGAGGACAGGATAAAGCTATCTGGTTTGAGGCTAACACGATCGATTACTTGACAATAAGTTACAAGTAGTCAACTTAAAGGATCAGGATTTAACCTCGATAATCAACCGGGACCAATTAGAAGGCCCTAAAAGTTATTGGAAACAACCGGATATACTCATTGGGACGGACTACTTCAAATTTATCCAATAGGAAAAGCGCAAAAATTGAAATCCGGATTTTCCTTACTCCACACCAAGCTTGGACCTATGTTAGCAGGAAGTGGACACATAAATGGGATTCCAATTCTTGATTTAGAGAAAGCCGAACCAATATGTATGGCTAACGTTACCGGTCCGGACGTCGACCAATTCTGGAAATTGGAATTAATAGGTATCCAAGATCAGCCTAATGCCCAGGACGTTCCAAACATTTCAAAGAAAATATCTCCAAACACAATGGAAGATATCAAGTTTGCGGCCGTGGAAAGAAATAAAGGTCAAATTAGGAAGTAATTATGGCTTATACTATGGTGACTCAGGACATTAGTCAAACGATTGCAGGCGGATGAACCCTTGCTTCACCAATACGATAAAGTTATCAGCGACCAACTACATTCAAAGATAATAGAGAAAGTTCACTCAGACATGGATCAAACAAGCATGATTCATTATTTGCCTCACCACGAAGTTATGGCTCCACACAAACCATAACAAAGCACAGGATCGTCCATAACGCATCTGCACACCTCAAAGGGATGCGGAGCCTAAATGAAGTTCTCTACCGTGGACCTATCATGCTTCCAGATTTAGTGGGAATATTGTTACGCTTCCGAATGATGAAGAAGGTAATTATTGCCGATATAGAAAAGGCATTCCTACAACTAGAACTCCATCCATCTGATAGAAATTGCACCAGATTTCACCAGATTTCTCTGGCTAAAAGACGTTCATAGTGCAGTTACTGAAGAAAATTTGAAACGATATCGTTTCAGAAGAGTTCCTTTTGGCGTGATATCGTCGCCCTTCTTACTATCAGCGACGCTCAACCATCACCTCGAAACCAATGGAACCGAACTTGCGCTAGAGATCAGAAGGAATCTCTATGTGGATAACGTCATATTATCCGCGATGGACGCTGAAGAAGCCTTGCGGAAATATGAAGAAACAAAGTCCATTTTTAGAGATGCAGCAATGAATATGCGAGAGTTCCTATCGAATGACGAGGACTTCAATATCAAAATCGTCGAGTAGGATCGAGCGAACATGGATGAAAAGAAAATCCTTAGCATCAAATGGGATCATGTCAAGGATACTATTCAAATAACAGCAAGACCATGGACGGAAAAAGAACTAACAAAGAGGACGGTCTTACAGTTTGTAGCGTCTCAGTATGATCCTGTGGGATTCCTCGTCCCTACGATGATCCGATTCAAATTATTCCTACAAAATTTATGGGAAGGGAATAATGCATGGGATCAACCCAAACCTCAAACCATAAGATCAAATCCATAAGCAATAAGGATATAGACATATGGAATTCTCTCATATCAAACCCATAAGCAATAAGAATATAGACATATGAAATTCTTTCATATCCGATTGGTCAACAAGCATAATAGAGCTCCCGAGATTTGTGACCGATTACACAAATCAAACTCAAATTCATGTTTTCACAGATGCATCCAGTGTAGCATATGCGGCAGCCGTATATCTCCGAAATCATCAAATTCAAGGAACAGATACACGTTTAATCTTTGCCAAATCTCGGATCGTGCCAATTAAAAGAATGACTATACCCCGATTGGAGTTATTGGGAATACTCATCGGGGTACGAGCGGCACATTTCGTAATCAAGCAGTTGGAATTGGAAACCAAAGCAGTTATCTTATGGTCCGATTCTAAGTGTGCCATCCACTGGATTCAAAACCATTCCAAACTCCTACCGCGATTCGTACAAAACCGGGTTGAAGAAATACGGAAGGCAAACTTTCAGTTCCGATATATTCCAAGCGAAGCAAACTCCATGAATCAGAAAAACATTATATGCTGATGACTTGGGGAAAAAATGTAAAAGGATACAGACTCTTTATGTGATTCACTTACTCTACGAAATCTATTCATTGCTGTGCTGATTTCAAAGCTATTGATTGAAACTGTTAAAATCCGGAACAGAAATATATATAAAAGTTATCTATTAAAGTCTGGTTTCTAACTAAATACAATTCAAATTATGTTTACCAAAAATCAATGGATTTCATGGAATAATTGAAGAAGTGCTGTTCTAGACGATATCCGCGGGATTGCTCTCAAACACGAGTCAACCTATGCAGGTTGACTCGTAAATTCTAAATAAAATTCGTAAATTTGTTCAAAAAAGTAAGTCTAGCATTCAGTCGAATGCGTTTTAACGATATCTACAGGATTCTATCAAAAAAAGAACAAATTCGGTATTTATTAAACTGGTTATTTTAAGTAAAATCCACTAAATTCTTCCAAGTATGACAATAATCTATATTTACTTGAAAAAATTGTTTCAAATGATGTCCTTAGGGTTCTTACTAAAGACGAGTACACCAGCAATTTATTTACACTGTCCGATTTAAATGAAATCCACATGATTCCTTCCAAAAAACTAATCAGTTACTATAGACCTAACATGCTGTTTTCAGTGACTTCCATACGATATCCACGAAAAAAATTGACTTAAATCTATTACTACTTGAACGTATTGTTTAAGGTGTTATTTATAGGATTCCATCTAAAAAGGAGTCAACCTGGTAATGTTCTAAACTGGCTGCTTTTAGTGAAATCCGCCAAATTCTTTGAACAATTTTCAATTGTATTCACCTGAACATGTTTTTTCATGCTTTTTCAGTGATATTATATTTTATAGTGATATGCACCGGATTCTTCTGAAATAGGCGATCTTTAGGAAGAATCCTACGATATCATTTAAAAGACCATGTTCGAGTAAATGTAGCTAGAATATTGTTTGGAAGAATCTAATGGATTTCATTTAAAGCAGCCAACTTAAGCAAATACCAGATTGTCTTGCTTTTTAGAAAGAATTTTGTGGATTTCATTTAAAGCAGTACGTTCAGGTAAACATAGATTGAACATAGTTTGAAGGATCTAGTGATTTTGAAGGATCTAGTGATTAGTAATTTTTCTGTAGATATTTTGAAAATTGCAATTCCTTAAAAATTTTATCTAGCGGTAACATCACCGAATATCGGGTCCAAGAATAATTATTATACGAAGAAATATTGTCATCAACAAAAACTCAAAAATTTAAAACGGTTTGTATTTGCAGATGGTACGACAAGTAGTACAAACCGCAATACGTAACTATTTCTCTTCATCATGCACCAGACCATCCCACATGACGCTGTGTATCGATTTCAGGAGAATGCACCTATACCCAGTAATTCTGCATCCACGTTCGGTATCAAGCGCCATTGGTGCAAATAAATGTGTAGCAGAAATTTGATCCCAGAAGCAGCAATGTTATGACCACTGCTAGGAGGATGGCAAAGAATGATGAATTGTCGGCCTCATTAACGTTAGAAAAAGGTTCAAAAAGCTTTGAGAAATAAAACAGTTGTTGTTGGAAATGATAACATTGCTTTGTGTACTTCCAACATAAATACATTGCTTATCACTGCGATCTGAATATACTTATTCATGTTATGTTCAGCTCCATCTATGAGTGCTGTCATATTTTATTGTTATTGAATCTTCTTGTTAAAAAAAAACCATCCCAAAACCGATCCGAGTGATTTCTTGTTTTAATATGCCATTAGCTTAGAACTAAAATTGCACAGAGTAGAAAAGGAAAAAAAAAATTCTCTTAACCGAAAATTTTAAAAAAATTGCTTTTAGAAGTACTGTTGGATAAATGATGCATAAAAAATTTTAATTCTGTTGTAATTCTGTAGTTGAAATCATAGATGAAATTATTGTAAAATATTCAAAATAATTTTGATATATATTACAGTGAATAGAGAAAAGATGGAAAAACGGAGATAAGCACAAAAAAATTATCTATGTTCACCACCAAACAGAAAAAGGATGAAGAACTAAAACCAGTGAAGTTAGTGCTGGATTTTGAAAATGATTAATTTCAGTTAGGGCTATATAATTTGATTCTTTATCAATTTTATATTGCAAAAGCTTAACTTTTCGTTTAAATAAAAATTCTTTAGTCTACTTCATTTCATCAGTGTTATGAGTTTTCCATGCTTCTTCAGAAAATTCCATATCCATCATTTTTCCTGATCAATCAAACTTTTCAAACTTCAAAGTTCAAAATTTTCAGAGCAGTTATTGAACCTTTGAAGTCCGAAATATCATTACAAATAGTAGATTATCTCAAATGTGCTAAAAAGAAAACAGCTAGACAAAAAGTGTTCGAATATTTATCTGTTATATATCAGGTGTGTATTATTTGCTAAAGAAAAAAGGATTAATGAATTTGCGCAAAACAGCAAACCATTGTAAAAATGATGTTACGGAAGTTTATGAGCAAGAAATGTTATTGAAATGAAATTCTGTAAGCAGATACGAACTGGGCTGATGAAAATTGCTGATAATTTGCTTGAAAAAAAAAAGCCATTTTCTCACAAAATACAAAATCTCATGCATAAATGACCTACTTGATTATTTTATCTTTTTAAGCGAATTACTTCTTGCTTTATTATAACGTATGAAGTATTAACTACAGACGGGAGCGCCTTCGGATACAAGTATGACTCTTCGCGGAACAGGAATGATAACGAAGGATGAAAGGACAAACGGATGGGGACTAGCTGTTGGGATTCTCGATTTCGAGTCAAAAAATAGCAGAGGAAATATGAGTAAAGCTGTTCAAATACGTGGAAGTTTGCCCAACACGTTGTAGTATCGCAAAATAAATAAATTACATTTTTTGAGGATAAGACTTATTACAACGAAACAAAAAATTATGACATTTTTTCGAGCTGTTCTATTCTTGCCGTTTTTTTTGAAATTATTTTTTACTTCAATAAAAACTGACAAATTGTTTCTTGTTTGTTTTTTGTTTTTATACTGTTTGCCAAAAAGTACTTATTATTATCAAATTTCTAGTAACTTCATATCAATTTAAAAATCGTTTTACTTTCTCTTTTCTGTACATCTAATGAAGGTACTTCAGCTATTCCTTCAATTATTTTCTAATCAAACTTCTTATGGACAATTTCATTTGCATGGTTATTTTGCATTTTTGTATATATTATAAACAAATTAAACGAAGTGTTGACATCAACCGAAGAGCTTTCCAAAAAATCAAAAACTTAAAACAGCTCAAGGGAAAAAGTTCTACAATCGATTATTGCTTACTTTAAATAAATAGTTGATTCTGCAATTTCTAGTTTCTTGATAATATTATCGTTTTTCAGTATTCATTCTTTGAAAAACTAATGCGCAAAAATCTCGAAACTCTTTTTACGAGAATTTCAAACATTGTTTTGTAAACTTTCATTTTTTCTTAAAAGCAATCTGCTTTGCCTATTTAAAAATTTACGAATATTATCAATTGATGAATAAAAGATCTCTACTTTAAAACAAGTCATCATCAATGACCCAATTTGCCACGGTCCTGCTCATCATCACCCTCTTCCCATTTTTGTCCACATTATTCTCGTATAAATTGTACCAATGTTCCTCACTAAAATCAAAACTATTGTCGATCTCCTGCTTACGTATTATAATATGAAATATTTCTGAATTATATTTTATATAGGGTTTAATTTCACACATCTCAGGCATTTTCCTCGCAATTGAACTCGAGAACCTTGTGAAAAAGAAAAAAGAATTTCCAAAACATCTTAGCAGTTCGCTGTTGCTAAGATGTATTACAAATCTACAAAAAGCTTTACACGCTACCAGTGTGTAAATGTAACACTTTAGTGTTCATCCTTCAACACATTCTGTTCAAACGAGCTTCTGTTTCACGTGGAAAAATACTGCCGGAACAACCGAATGATAAGTAACGTTTTTGTATCTGTTGTCGCGAATTTCGCGAAACTTACAATAACTGTCGGGAAAGTTTTTTGTAACGTGGCACAGTCGAATCTCAAACTTGGGTAGTTAAACCGTTTCGTTGAGTTAAGTTGCGTTGACATCTCAAACTTGGGTAATTAAACCTTTTATTAGAATAATTGGATAACGCGAGAATTATGTAACAATTATATACAACGCGTATTTAATGGTAACACTAACATATAATGAAGCGGTAATGATGAGGAGAATAGAACCAGTAGCCATGGATGTGAACAAATCCCAAAAAGGGTCTTTTTGGGATGATTGAGAGTTTATATACTGAGTATTGTAGGCGGAGAAAACTTGTATTAATGAGTTGAGTTATACGAAATTAAAGATCATAAAAAATGAAATCTTTTGTACAGATAAGCTTGGTTGAGAAGGTACAATATATTGCATGTTAGCATAAGCATCAAACAAAGGATTTCGGCATAGTTACAGAATGGTTTTGGTTAATAAGATGTTAATTGCAGCTGCTTCTTTGTTAGTTTATGGTAGGAAGGATTTAACAGCTTATAATTGGAACAAAGAGATTAAACATTACAAATTAATTAGGTGGCTCATAAAAGCCGTTAATAGAATCAGATTTAAACCCTATTGGGAATTTCGCGTTATGAATTTCGCGACACTCCCAAAGGGAGGAGAGAGAAGAAGCTAGAGTGGGGATTGAGGGTAGTTATGGTTATAATTCCTTTATCGCTCTTTGTTGTTGTTGTTGTTGATCTTTTAACACATCTCATTGTTTGATACGGCTGTTGCTTGTATTGTGCAATTTCGTGTGGCACTTCTTGTTCGTCGCGCAATAGTTTCCTGGTCTTCGCTTTCTTGTAGCCTTCATCATTCTGAGATACTTCTTCAATTATTCCAGTTTGTAATTGATCTTTGATTGTCTTGTCGTATAAATGAAGAAGTGATTGGAGTTTTAGACGTTTAACTAGATATTTCAAACGTCCATGGTATAATCCATAATTGTTGCTTAGTCTTTGTGTGGAGCTTTTCCACGGCCAATGTACTTTATATCTTCCATCCATCATAACGATGGTTTGTTCAAAATGTTTTATAGCTTGATAATCATCATCTACTGTGGGGGATTCTTGAATGTCGATCATTTCTAATTTCCAGAATTGGTTGACGTCCGGACCGGTAACGTTAGCCATACATACTGGTTCGGCTTTCTCTGAATCAAGAATTGGAATCCCATTTATGTGTCCACTTCCTGCTAACATAGGTCCAAGCTTGGTGTGGAGTAAGGAAAATCCGGATTTCAATTTTTGCGCTTTTCCTATTTGG
>CAOIUN010000657.1:0-15052 GCA_948294485.1 Mansonella sp. 'DEUX'
TTCAATTAATTTTGACTTCATTTCTTTACAGTCATTAACGTAAGCTGGTTGCTTTTATTGAATATTGTTTGACAATTAACTTCTAATGATGCAGCTGAATGTTTCTACCGATGCAGCTATAAATTTAAAAATTGACTGAATTTTTTTCGTGTGGGACCCGTAATGAAAGTGAAAATCGGTCTTGTTTGTGAAAAACATAAAAAGTGTTTAAATTCTTCCCCTGTAGACCGATTTTCACTTTTATTACGGGTCCCAAACGAAAAAAATTCAGCCAATTTTGACATCCCTCACAAACAAGAAAGTCGATTTCCACTTTTCCTATAAACAAGAAAACAAATTTTCGCGTCCTTCTTGAACAAGGAAGTCAATTTTCACGTTTCTTTTGAAAAAAACCATAAAGTCGATTTTCGCATTCTTCACAACCAAGAAAGCCAATTTTCACGCGCGTATTGAACATCAACCCACCTTCTGCCGTGAATGAAATCTGGATTCACGCGAGCTAATTTTACATCCAGCCGAGATCCATCCAAATCTCCATTTTGTCAAATAATTCAAAATGTTGTTGCAGTACTTGTATCAGGAAACGGCCACTTGTTCTGTCTCCAAAGCAACGCGCACAGATTTGATTCCATTTTTTCAGTGATTGAACGGTGAGGCCTCTAGTGTAAAGACGTCTCTGGAAATTCCATCTCTTGATGGAATCATTTATTCAATAGGAGCTTACCGGAAAGTAGGAGAAAGGTTAGACACCTCGTATGTTTAAACTATCAAGACATGCTTATATGAAAGTTTAAATGAAATGGATATCCGATCACAGATTAAATGAGTGAAAAATACAAGAGAAAGTATTAATTCAATTCACTTCTTTACAATTCACAAGATGTTGACAATGATCAAAAAAGAACTGTCTCGATCCTCTTTGAACTTTGTTCCTCGTCGGTCTTCTAAATGTTTCACAAGTTGAAAACAGAATCCATGTACCAATATAATAATACAGATATCATGCCGATGGAGTGGAAGATGGCTACTTGGCTGAGTGAAATATTGCACGCCAGCCAGAATATACTTGCCTAATGCAACATGTGAGGATGGTTGCATCCTGTGATCACAGAATCATCTCTTCGTTGAAAAAATTGATCTTCAGATTACATCTCTTACTCATCTCTCTATTCGTTTACTTCCTCTTAGCACAAATCCTTAGGAATCACCATTAGGTAAAGACAAAGAAATTCAAAGATATTTGAAATAAAACAATGCAGTGCTCGGAACAACGAAAAAAAATCTCACAGAAAAAAAAAAATAACTAGACACAATCCATTTTGAAGTAAGACACTTGAACTTGAAGCAAGAAATTAATTCCTTAAAAATTAAAATAACATTAGTCATACCCACCAAATATAATGACTTGCCTGTGACAGTGTGATACCTTCTATTTTACAGATTCAGTTTTCAACATTTCCCTCGAGTAATCTGTTCAAAACCGGTGAAATTAGTGGATATAACCTCGTATTCAGAGAGCCATAACTATCTGAGAATGAATTCGACAGAAACTTGATAATACAGTTCATAATTTCACGTTTTATAGTCCAGCAATAGAATCAGATCCCTGCTACAACGGGATCTTATTGTTGTCACACAGGTAAGCCACATCACTCATGGTTATGATGGCTTCTTAAAAAGCAATCGGATGAGTTAAATTTCTTGTCAACAGTTTCAGTATTATGTATTAGTCGCGTAATTTATTCGCCATATATATATATATATATGTACATGACAACTTCAGAAAACAATACAAAATTGGTCTGAGCTTATATAACAATAAGTTAATACCAATTTCAAGAAGGAATTGTATCTCTGGAAGAATTTTATTGGGTATTAATTCCTACAACAATTTCCACACTGAGAAAATTTGACTAAAAAGGATATTAACGAATGTCATGTTTTTTTTATTTTGGACTGTGAATGAAATAGTAAGTGTAGAAATGGAAAACACTTGGTTAAATACATGCAATAATGCCTTTTCTAAAATGATTAAATATGTGTCTGGATAGAGGTTATATAAATCTCGATCATTAACTATAAAAACCAGTATTTAGATCCTTCCATTCTAAAAAAAATTCATGAACCAAAAGAAACTCATCCATTTCATATATGAACAGAAGTCAAAAAACTCAGCTGTTCATTTATAACCTATTGGTATTTTTCAATCTTCCAAGCATATCAAGAATGAAGATATCCGAGAGAGAATTGGTCGAATTTGTTCTTCACTGATATAATCTGAGTCCCATATATCTATTAAGTAACTGAAACACCCTGATTTAAAATAAACAAAAGAAGATTATGCAAAAAATTTTTATTCGAACACATCATCAACGTCACACCTGAGCTACGAACAAAAACATAAAATAAATCTTTTAAAGAAAAATTAAATGAAAATATTTTAAAAGAAAAGTGTATTTCATTCTGACCTAGATATAGCATCTTCACAGTATGGATGCGAACCGAAGTATGAGTTAATAGTCAGTAGAATGAGGGCGGAAGGAAACGGTGAATGGTCAGAATCAGCTAAACTGTGCAAGTATAATGCAGCATGTCCTCGTAATCTGTCAATTCCTGAAACCTTTGTTTCGAATGCTTACAAACCAAAGGAAGAGCAATCTTTCAAGAAGAAGGCATCCATATCTTCTTATTCTTATGGTATCCTTCTTCTTGAAAGAAGATATTTTTAGAATATGTGTTTTGCTTGAGAGAAGTATACCACTTATCCCACTTCCCTGCTGTTCAATATTTTTTTCTTCCTTGGAAAATTTTCAGAAGTTTACCGTGTAAAACTACTGATTTACTGTATTTCGACAAGGACTTTGCAACTTCACTTTCCAATAACTGTCGTTCTTTGTATTCATCACAAAATATCCTATCAATTTCTCCCTTTCCAGTGACGTTCGAAAAAACATCACCAAGAGCATCTGCTAACATATCAGCTTTTGCACCCACAATTAATATGACAAATGTATCGACATTTTTCTGGAATTTCAGCAAAGATCCAATTTTCAAATCTTTTTCACTTATGCAAATGAGGTTTGAATTATTTGCTGCATCCAAAAAATGACAACATACTTTTTCCAACCAAAGAAAAGTAGTATATTCCTACAGCTGTTATTGGAAGCGAAGTCTTTAGCGCGAAATCTTCGGTCATATGATAATCAGATGTGAAATCTAAAAAAACATACTTGGTAAATCCATTTTTCACCAATAAGCCATAGTACTGCTTTCGTATTAGTGCCATGTTCATACTCGACAGTAAAATTTCTCCTCAGAATACTATTTATTTGCTGCTTATATCTGTAAATAATAAATTAGTGCCTACAATTACATAAAGTCCACTTCTTTACAAAAATTACTAATTCTTTGTTTATTTGTCCATCGTTGTACAGCACAAAAATGTTCACTAGCACAGGATGCATTTATAATGACAGGAACTTCAACTATATCATCCTTCACACATCAGATATTGAAGTGCTATAAAGTTAATGTTTCATGCATATTTAGAGAAAAAAAAAAAAAAAACCTTATTGGAACACAACAAACTACTGCATAAATTACGTACACCACATGTCAAAATTTGCTAAAGTAAAAGTTAAAAGTATCAACCTTTTCAGTGAAGTATTTCCATTGTTTGAATTTGTGCGCGAACAATTTAGAATGATGTAGATAATGACAATAGCAACAAAAATAAGAACAATACACAACTGAAAGCCAAATAGTTAATCTAAATCTTGTGCGAATATAATTAAGTCTTTCTTAGTTGCATTTCAAGAATGAGTTAACCAAACAATCCATAACTTATGATAGAGTATGCTCGGTCAAATTTTAAGCATTATCATCAACAGGTTTTTATTGCTACACATAATCCCCGCCCTAAATTTGATTTGTTAAATCATTCTGGCATTCTCTGAAATTGACTAATTCGAGATGTTCTTTATAGTTAAATGAACTCTGATACAGTAATATCATAAGCAGAGAACCAGCCTTATTATTTCTGACCCAATTCTGAATTTTTGCCAAATTTAATGGGTTATTGGCACTCCTTGCGGCATCATCATATTCTGAATGATCTGATTCGTAAGATCTAAATAGAAACAGCTTAAAAATGCGACTCGCTAAATAATGAAGATGCTGTATGAAAGCGAGCAAGCTTCTACACTTCATCGATTCGCTTGGCTCATTTATAGAAACTACTCATCACTGCCCGGTATCAGGAAAATCTAGAACAAAGAAAAACGGTCTACCTTTTACTGCCAAAAGGGATGAATAACCCAGCGTCTAAACCAAGTCCTCAAATGAAGTGAGATTTGCCAACACACTTCTGTGATTAAATCATAATTAAACTAATAACAACCAGATTCCAATTCCAGATTAAATAGATTAAATATAACGAAATTCGCTGCTAACTTGGAACTTCGAATAGTTCACAATGTGAAATATTTAACAACTTACACATTATCATCGTCGCTATCATAACAGGTTCCTTTCGGCAAGCTTGGATACAAGTTTTCTTGCTGATTTCGATTCCGATGACGATTTCTTGTTTCAACCATAGCTTTCGGATTGCTTCAAAATTCAGGCAACACCTTTGTTGTAAGACAGACAAAAAGTAAATTGACAATTAAACAGTATAAACAATGTCCGACAATCAAACATTAAGAAGCATCATGACTTTCCTTTTTTGCTTTCATAACGAGCAGAGATTTTATTTATCTAATAATAACAATAAATTTAAAGTGCAAAGAAAACAAAATTTCCAAACGAACCTTCAGAAAATGTGACTTACGTCTAAAACCGAGATATGTCACATCAGCTGCTACGGATGTGAATCCCGAATCTCGAATAGATGAACCTTGACATTATGGTTAAAAGAATTAACACAAACGAATTAAAGCAGAGCAGAAGACCGGATAATAAAAGTAGAGTGATGCAGACAATCACAACAATTTGCTTCAATTAACACCGAAACCCCTTAATATACTGAAACTGCAAGGAGCGATTTGCAAATTGGTAGTCTCAAACAATCGCTTTGCGAAAATTAGTTCTTTCGTCATATTTGTGACATAACCGCTAATTGTTGTTTTTATTTTGATGCAGTTCACAGTGCTTCCTGAAATCTCTACACAATTTGAGCAAATTTCTTTTAGCTGGCGTAAAGTAACGCAAAAGAAAAATAGTTAGAAAGGATAAATATGATGAAATAGATATCGAGCTCGAAATACTCCATGGATATTGTTTATCATTTTGTCGCCTTCATCATACAACAATAATTCCTTTCATTAGCAGCACTAATTAAATCATCTATTCTGAATGGTTTTTTGAAATTGTTTGTTTAAAAGGAATGTTTAAAGAGAATTTTTAAACAATCACCCGTGTAACATCTCTACAAATTAATAATATTCTCACAGCAGCAAGGAAATTTGCATAAAAGACTGCCCTTTTTGTGTGTAAAGAAATTGCACAAAAATTGTTATATCAGATGCACGCAAATTAGGTAAAAAACGCAATTAGACGTTTTAGAGATAAGATAGTTGATTCGTGATTCATATATGGGAAAACGCTTGTTACTGTTATTCAATGGAATAATAGTAAATGCAAACTATTTGACTTCGACCAAATAATTTTGTGATGCAATTATTTCGACTTTTCCAACAACACATGTATATATTATTATATATCCGTACAGTTCGACAAATAATAGAATAGCAAATAACAGTGCTAGGATGCTGGGATGGATTTGAACTGCAAATGTCTTAGAGTTATCAATAACAGAAGAGATGGATGGAAATGACACTGCTCGAAATAATTGTCAGTAAATTTACACTTGAAAAGAGTGAGTTTGACGTGGCGGTGAAACATCATAATACACTGTGTTCTCTAAGTGACATATACCAGCTATATTAGCTTTGAGACAATTTATTACAAGCCAAGTAAGATACTGCAAGAGAGAAGTCAATCACTGAATAATTGCATTAATAAAAATCCAGAAATAGTACCGATTCTTGTTTCAAGGCCAAAAAGAGATAAAAGAAATGTGAAAAAACAAATGGTTACCTGAAAGCATTTGAGAATTATAAGGAAACAAGTAAACTATTTAAGGCCACAGTGGTTATGTCAGGAATATGATGGAATTATTGATTGTCTGCTATGAAGCTACATAAAGCGGTTATCAAGATCAATATAATAATGATTTCGCTGCTGCATTATACCGGATTTTCAGAATTGCAGAAATCTGTTATAAAAAAGGAAGAAATAAGTTAGAGTAGCAGAAAGTTTAAAATACTTCAGAGATTCAAAATGCAAGCTGAAATTAGTATATTAGAAATCACTGACAGGATTACCAAATTGATCAGTGATCGCACGATGTTGGAAGATGACCAAACTGCAGAACAAGAATATGTAGATTCGGTCGAGTGATTACAACGATTTTCAAATCCTAATAATAATCAGGCAGTGAGGACAGTAGCAAAGGAAATGGAAACTATCTGGTGCAGGAAGATAACAATACAAGAATAGCAGCAACTGTTGATGAAGGTACGCATATGTCCGAAACACTATACTGCATAGGTTGTTAGTTAGGTCGGTACTCGAGCAATTATATTCCAGAACCTGAATTTCATTCAATTGTATTACAAATTATTCTAAACGAGCCTTAAATTTAAATTTTACAATAAGACCTCCTTGTTTTGTTTACCAAATGATGAATATTGCCAATACATGCGCCATCAAATAAAATTACTGCTTGCTGACCACAAAAGAATTTATTAGGCCATGAAAAACCAATCAAAATTGAATTATTCGTACTTCCGTGATTTTCTGAATATTTCTTCTGTAGCAATAAATTTCGCCAGAAAATTTATTTCGATGCCAAGTAGGAGTTTACTAATTAATTATTAACTTTTGGTATGCAAAACGCTTGGAGGTCACAGCATAGATTCTTCTCTCCTTGTTGGTCAACAACTGTCGCGAAAATCATAACGCGAAATTCCCAATAGGGTTAAAACCTGACTGTATTAACGTCTCTTATGATTCATCTAATTAATCTCGTAATGTTTAATGTTTAATTAATGTTTAACGTAATGTTTAATTCATCTAATTAATCTCGTAATTAATCTCGTAATGTTTATTGTAGTCTACCTAACATCCAGCCATAAGCTATCAAACTCCTTCCTACCATAAACTAACAAAGAGGCAGCTGCAACTAATATCTTATTAAACACAGCCACCGTGCCGAAATCCTTTGTTTGATGATAATGCTTACATGCAATATACAAGCAACATGAATGCTTTATTCATGTCCAGACTAATTGGCATGAATCCAAGCTTATCTGTACAAAGGACTTCATTTTTTATGATCTTTAATTTCTTATAACTCAACTCATTAATACAAGCTTTCTCCGCCTACAATACTCACTATATAAACTCTCAATCATCCCAAAAAGACCCCAAAAAGACCATTTTTGGGATTTGTTCACATCCACGGCTACTGGTTCTATTCTGCTCATCATTACCGCTTTATCATATGTTAATGTTACCATTAAATGCGCGTTGTATATAATTGTTACATAATTCTCGCGTTATCCAATTATTCTAATAAAAGGTTTAATTACCCAAGTTTAGATTGAGGTGCGAACACAATTCAACGCAGCTCAACTCAACACAACGGTTTAACTACCCAAGTTTGACATTCGGCCGTGCCACGTTACAAAAATTTTCCCGACAACAACTCATTTTAATTTCAAATCCTTCGATAAATCTCTGACAGTCGTCGGGAAGAGCGGAAAACGGTGTAGCATTGAGTGGAAAGTTATTCGTCCATGATAAACTATCAAAAAACCTCATAATCGCAATCGATCAACATAATTATTTATATCTCATCACTCCCAGTTACCATTGCCTTTCTTACAAGTACGGATTGGAACTTCTTCCTTTTCTTCCTCATACACCACCTATAAATTCTCTCATTTGTCTTCATTTGTCACCTCTGTGTCTGTTTATATGTTTGTGTTTTGTATGTGTGTTTATCTATAAAGTCTGTACTGACGACCATAACTTTTATTTTCAGTTTTGCTCCATTTTTCAGCGAAACTTTTATCACCAATCTCTAAAAGTGCCATCTGGAATCTAATGATTTGCTCGTTCGTTCTATTCATAGTTTGCGTTTTGCGTGAATTATTGACACGTTATCGGTATTTCACATGTGAAAAGGGTAAAGCTATGGCAAGTCACAGAAGGGCCAGGAAGCTCTCATCAGATGTCGCGTCACTAATTTGTTTCTTCGTTGAAGCAGTAAACATGTCGATTTACTGAAATGAAATATAATGATGGACGGAAGAAGTTGTTGGCAATCTTGGAGCATATTTGTTTTCGCAGTAACTTGGAGAATATTGGCGATTATCAGTTCTGATGAAAAGGACAGATTTACAAAAGGATTAAGTTTCTGTGACGGCTACAGAAATGGGGGTGCGGATAAAGTCTCTTCATTCTTGATAAACTGATGAAATTAAATTCGAAATCAGAGCAGAAATAAGGAATAAATAAATGGAGTGAAGACTTATTTATAGTCAGTTATCAGTTTCTTCTTTCTTTTTCTGTCGATATTCCCTCATTCACCTCACTGTTCACAAATATGCCTATATCTTCTAGAAAATCCTTTCACATATCTTTTCCGCTACAGAACGTATTTTCTGCTGATTTTATCATTATTACAACCCTTACATCTGGAAAAAATATTTTGAAAAAGTTATAGATTGAAATTCACTTAGTTTTACTGTATTACAATCATTGGAACAGGTCTGATTACAGAACGGTAGTCCAGAAAATGCTTTTAAGTAGCTTCGAATGATTGCTATGAATAGAAATGACTACTGAAATGCGAAAATCCAGCTTATCTATTAGAAAAGCTTTTCCAGAATGTCATTAGAAGAGAAATTCCAGGCTGCTGCAAATATCGTTCAGAAAATACCGAAAGATGATAAAGACTTTACTTTGATATGTTAAATGTTAGCATTATCATCGATCAAAAATTTGCTGTGCAAAATGTTGTTGCTGTTATGGTTAAAGCTTGTTTTGTCAAAAATTTTAAAAATTTCGGCTATTACTGACGATTTACTAGCTATGAATAGATAATAATGCTATTTCGTCTTTCCGAACTAATTTCATTGCATTAATTTTGAATACAATGATTACTAGTAGAACAATTGCTAGATTAGATTAGGACATATTGTCCTAGTCTGAGTTAAGTTTGAGACCAACTAATTAACATTCAGCTATTAAAACCAACTCGATTTCCTAAATTAACGATAAAGTGATTCAAATCATTAATACTCGTCCAGATTAGACGGGAAATATAGCAATTGCAACTATGAGTTTATTCAGTCATATCCAGTATATGCCGGCAAATCAAGCAGCTGTGCTAACATTGCTAGACGATGTCCTGCATTGTGTAGGTTTATGTGACCAACTATGAAAGCGTATACTGTGCTCGAAAATGATTAAGGTGTTCCAATTAATAATGTGTTGTAGGACCAATGGTATCAACGAATGGTGAAAAACTTGTGTTCTACTCTCTATACAAGCAAGTAACGGAGGGTAAGAATAAAAAAGCACGACCTGGTTACCTGAATTTTATCGAGAAAGCAAAATGGTTTCTGCTCAATTTATTAGTTTTTGTCTTTTTTTTCTTTTTTTTTTTTTTTTTTAAATTTAAAAGGTCAAAAATGATTTTCTGGAAAATGAAGAGGCGGAATTGCTATGAAAATTCCTCAACCTATCCAGTATTTCCGAAATTTTGGACAGGAGTTCCAAATACTGCTCTGCTTAAGAGGAAACGATAGAACATACTGGAAATAAAAGCATAGCCTGCAATTTGCTAATTTTTAGGGAGGCATGGCAAAAACTAGATGAAATGTCATCAGAAGAGGCAAAAAAGGAGTATGTTAATTTTGTGAAAAAAATTATCGACAAGATGTCGCAGGTGCTGGATATAAACCAATGGCTTCAACGGACTGTTCCTGTGTTATCAGAGAAACTTGCTTTAATTATAGCAGAAAAATTATAAAATATTGTGATGAAAGACTCATGGTGCTGTAAATAGTACCATCATAGAAATAAGTTTTGTTGTCAATAAAAATGCCAATACCGAATCTTTTGGTGGCAGAGTCCTCGGTTGAATATTCTCGGCAGATGTTTAGTTGTTACTCTTTTTTAGAAGCACAGATAGGTTTTTTTTTCCAGATAATGTCGCAAAATCTTTTTTATTAAGAAAGAGCCTTTGAACACTTTATTATGTAAACACTGACTGAGTAAAGTTGGACAAATACAACTAAATGACACTTCTTCAAAGCCACCTCAATCAACTTCCAATGAATTTAAAAATTCGTTTTTTAAAGCCACCTCCAAGCATAATATGGCTATTTGTGCCGGCTGGAAATTTGAGCCATTCACCTTTCAATACATTTATTTCCAGAGTAAAATGAAGGATGTAGTGCTGTCGCAAGGATCATCCGGATTAACAGGTTATTTCTATGCTAATTGGTTTTCACATAGTACAAGCAGCAATTTATCTGACTTTTCATACTTATCACACTTATTAATGCTTCGATACAAAAAAAACTTATGGTTCTTAGGTGGGAACAAATGAGCTGAATCAGCTGTTAGAAAAACTTTAAACTGTCGGTGTCCTCGAGTGCTTTTTGTCAAACCAATTTTTTTGACATTTAGTGTTTAATTATTACAGATAGATTAAAGTTAAGCTGTAAGTTTTTCAACATTTAAGTGTTTCTCATTGCATGCTGATTTTCGTTTCTTCTTACTAGCAGACAAGGAAGAAACTGATTAATATTTTTGTAATATAGAAATATGTCAAAAATTTTCGATTTAAAACTTATCCTGTTTAAAACAGGATAAGTTTTAAATTTGCTCATTTTGTATAAAACTTCGGCTTGACAGTCATGAGTTGTTGTCGAAATACTGTAAGGAAATCTTGTCTGAATCAACTCTAAACCAACATATTTTAAAGATGTGCAGTAATTAAACTCCCACTGTATAACGAGTTAAAATCATCCAGAACGATTCATTCATCTAATATTCTCCAAACAGATATTTATTTCGATCGTTCGATTGTTCTTCATATAATCCTATTCAATATGTCTTGATATTTTCCGACCCAAGAAAAATATATCAATCCTACTTTTTTTTTTCAAATATGCAAAAATTAATTGATCAAAAGCGATTCCCCAAAAATCAATCTTGTGGTGAAAATTTTTTTGACGACGAACTTGCAGTTTCCATATCAAACTATCGTTTTGATTAACACCGATGAATCATTAGCATTTTTTAAATCTTTGACATTGTCTGTTAAAGCACTTTAAAAACTAAGCCAACGCAGGAAGATTTACACCTCTCTGAAATATCAGTATCATAATCATTTTTTGACAACCGCCATTGCTATATCAGACTAAAAGAAACATTCTCCGAGTAGGTTATCTAATCACAGTTCATTTTTTGCTGGCATGAAAAAGCTGAATACTATCCAAAAGTATTACCAAGCTAATTCGAGAACTGTTCCGTCAATCAGCTTTATTGGAGTAAATTAAGCCACCTGTACTGGTGGCCAGGTTGAGGTTTAATTTTGCTGTGTTTCTTAGTTCCCTGTACTCCCAGAAGGTAGTACATCATTCCTTGTTAATTAATTAATCCAAAATTAATGCATAAGTTAATTAATGCCAGAGCTTTATTAATGCAGAATTCACGACATGCATCATTTGTTCTGGCGTTATTCTACTTCAGATATTTTGTTCGTTGTTCGTTTTTTCTCTTGCCAATGTTTGAGATATTCTGTTGTCAAAAATACTCATTACTTACACGATTTCCTTGCTTTCTCCATGTGGCCGAGTAGTTTATTAGAACAATCGTTACAAAAAGTATTGTCTCTGTCTTCCTTCGTCTTTTGCCTTTTATTTTTTTAATGAGTGACTAAATTCAATTGTTTTTTATGTTTTTATCTCGACGAAATTCGAGTCTTTTTTAGATTATTTTTAAAGATCAGCTATTTTATGGAACAAACTGCTGGCACCAAATTTATCCAGCTATTCATTAAGCAAACCATTTTTCTGCTACGGAAAATTCTTGGCATTTTATTTTGCTGCGGATAAATAGTATAGAATGACTGTCGTACAAGCAAGTATTCTGAAAGTTGGCAGAAGAAAATATTCTGAAACTTGGCAGAAGATTCTTCAAGTTTGAACATAAAACGAACCAACAACTTCTAACTTCATGAAATTATCATAAAAATAAGACAGACAAATAATAATTCATCTAAAAGATTATCATTTGTCAATTAAAAATTATTATATATTTATCTAAAATCTCAAGTCATGCAACCAAAGCGGCTGCTGCTCTGAAGTACCGCGCCGAAAAAGGTTATTTCGTAAGTGTCCAGTTTTTTCCATGATTTACCATTACTTCCTTGCAATGAAACCATTTGCATTTTTTACTAACACAATTATAAGTTTTCTAAATGCATCCCATTATCTTGGAACAGTGGGAAACATTTCCAGTACCGTGTCATCAATTTTATTAATGCCAGCAATAAAATCCCGAGTGTGTATCAGTTGCATTTTTAATAGTACGGATAACGCAGCTGAATTTTGCAAGTGAGCAAATAACTAGACAATTTGTAGGAAGAATTGACGTCACGCTTTTAGGAAGAGAAACCATCACTACGACCAATTCCCAAGATTCCGACCTATATTCGGTGGTATCAGAAAGGATGAAATTTAGTTAAATCTGAACGATTATAGTTCGACACTGGCAAACATACCACAAACTTCTGCACAGAAATCGTTAAGCGTTGATGTGAGGCTAAAAAAGACTCTCTTTAATAAACCCGGTCTACTCCAGAAACAACGCGAACACATTCATTTCCAACAAAATGAAAACTAAAGTTAAAAAATTCGTCAGCTTTAAACTACCTTGGAATACTGCAAATCCACTGACAAAGCTCACGAATGCAGATTTTGAAAAGGTATCCGATTTGACATAAACCACAAACGGTTCAGAAAAAACAGCAACGTAGCAATGAACGGCTCTATGATTATTTAGTCTGCAGAAGTATTAGGAAACACTTCTAAGCTGGAGTGCTGATATGTCCACGTAGATGTCAATTTGTACCATGAACTTTTTTGTACAGCCTTCATTATATTAGAGCTCGTTCATTGCTCCGTTTGTGTTTTGTCTGATCAAAAACGTCAAATATCCTTGTTCAGGAAATGTGCAACGATGATGTGGAACAACTTTCCCTTCCCGACCAACCGGATTTTCTAGAAAACTCGTTCCATGCCTTTTACATCATTTATATGAATGTGTAATGCACCCGAATACCATTTCTAAACACGAAATGATAAACGAAATACTCCCTAAACAACATGCACTGTAATAATTTTTATTTACAAATCCACAAAAAAGAAAAACCTCGCCCTTTCAGGAAAATAAGAAAATCCGGTAATTTCTGATTAATGAAAGAAGCAGAGATAAGTCAGTGGGGTATTTTTGATGATAATGATGATTACCTGTGAAGTCTTCGAATTTCAAAATTCCATTTTTAATAATTCAGTACATTTTCATTCATCATTTTTCTAAGAAAATTAACATCAAGCAAAAAAAAAAAGACATTCATCAATTGCCACCACGGAGACGAAGGACCAGATGCAGAGTCGACTCCTTCTGAATATTGTAATCAGACAAAGTACGACCGTCCTCCAGCTGCTTTCCGGCAAAGATCAATCGCTGCTGATCTGGTGGAATGCCTTCTTTGTCCTGAATCTTTGCTTTGACGTTTTCGATAGTATCGGAAGCTTCCACTTCCAAAGTTATGGTTTTACCCGTCAAAGTCTTCACGAAAATTTGCATTCCTCCACGTAATCTGAGTACAAGATGCAAAGTAGATTCTTTCTGAATGTTGTAATCGGAAAGTGTGCGACCATCTTCCAGTTGTTTTCCTGGAAAAAAATCCAAATCAAAGCTCAAAGAACGGATATCAAAACCCCAACTCGATATCAAACTCCTTGAGCATTCTTAATTGTAATGTGAACTAATTTCGCAGTGCAAGCAAATCCGCGATGCTAGCGAAAATAAGCCATGCGTCGCGGTCCGGAGGGATGTCCTTTTATTTTGGATTTTGGCTTTTAAATTCTCGATCATATCCGACGCTTCTACCTTCAGCTTTATAGTTTTGCCAGCAAGTGTCTTGATAAATATCTGCATGCTACTTCGAAGGAGGAGTACCAAATGCAGTGTCGACTCTTTTTGGATGTTATAATTAGACGGTGTTCGACTATGTCTTAAGACTTACACTCATTAATTGAGATATGCTATCACTGCAACGTCATATCCTATCTTGTATTTATTAGACAAAAATCATATCAAATTTTGTATTAAGGAAAAATTAACCACATGCGTACCAGCAAAAATAAGACGCTGCTGATCCGGCGGAATCCCTTCTTTATCTTGAATCTTCGCCTTTACATTTTCAATCGTATCAGAAGCTTCAACTTCTAAAGTGATTGTCTTGCCCGTTAACGTCTTCACAAAAATTTGCATACCACCACGGAGCCGAAGTACCAGATGAAGCGTAGACTCTTTTTGAATATTGTAATCAGACAGGGTACGACCGTCTTCCAATTGTTTCCCTGAAAAGCATAAAAAATGACCTCCCTTTGGTAATTGCACTATTTTTATCACTTATATTTAAGAACCGTTATACTTTCTGGTCACTATACGTGCATACTTTCGAACAAGTAATGTATCAAATTGTCCTAACGAATAAATCAACCAGCTATTTTCCGGTATAAAATATATGAGCTGTTCAAAAAAAAACACACCGGCGAAGATTAATCGCTGTTGATCTGGTGGAATTCCCTCTTTATCTTGGATTTTCGCCTTGACATTCTCAATAGTGTCCGATGCTTCCACTTCCAATGTAATCGTTTTACCGGTAAGAGTTTTG
>CAOIUN010000658.1:0-14933 GCA_948294485.1 Mansonella sp. 'DEUX'
TCATTTCATAAATAATACAAGGAAGTTTTAAAATCTTTTGATGATGTCGCTTATGATTTGCCTGATTTATTCATTTCATAAATAATACAAGGAAGTTTTAAAATCTTTTGATGATGTCACTTATGATTTGCCTGATTCATTCATTTCATAAAGAACACAAGGAAGTTTCAAAATCTTTTGATGATGTCATAAATGACACTTATGATTTGCCTGATTTACTCATTTCATAAATAATACATGGAAGTTTTAAAATCTTTTGATGATGTCACTTATGATTTGCCTGATTTATTCATTTCATAAATAATACAAGGAAGTTTTAAAATCTTTTGATGATGTCGCTTATGATTTGCCTGATTTATTCATTTCATAAATAATACAAGGAAGTTTCAAAATCTTTTGATGATGTCATAAATGACACTTATGATTTGCCTGATTTATTCATTTCATAAATAATACAAGGAAGTTTTAAAATCTTTTGATGATGTCACTTATGATTTGCCTGATTCATTCGTTATGAATTTATGAATTTCGCGTTATGAATTTCGCGACACACTCCTGTTGGGCGGTTATTCTTCTCGGCGCCATCATCACATGCTCAACAGTACCATATGGAAAGTAAGCTCGGTGGTGGTCAAGAAGTTTGGTTCGGTTTCCATCAAAATGTGCGACCAGGCCAATGGAAAATGATGCTCAATATTGATAGTTGATCTTTATAACTTTGTTTTCAATAGGATGGGTTTTATTCATTGACGGTTCCAGTTTCTTTTACTATTCAATTATTTTTGTGTGGTGAAAAAATTGATGTTGCACTTCTGCTTTGATTTGGGAATAAATAAAACTTTTTTATGAGCCTACGAAATAGATTAATGTGCAAAATATAGGCATACCGATGGAAACATTTCTACGACTATTTTCTTCTGCATTTTAATGGAGCTGAGGAGAATGAAACCTTTGATTTTGCATCATCAGTACATTATTCTTTATCGATTCCCATTATGTGCTTCAGTTTCGGCAACTGCATTTTATCGCTCATGCCTGTGGTCGAATTTATTGCGGAAGTATTAGAAGTACCGATACAAGCGTTATCTGATCGCCGTTCACTCTCAGATGCTCAGCGTGTCAAATTCATTAAGAAAATACATGGTTTGAAAATTGAGATAACTCACGATTCGATACGACGTAAACGCCGGGTGTATAGCATATACGAAGAGCAGCTCAAGTACAAACATTAGTTCATTATCACATTCCGTATATAGCAGTTGTTGACAATGATGTTCATTGAAAAGATCATTTATTCCTATGTTCATAGTATTGTTTTTAGTAAGTATATTGCTTATTTTGATGAATATTGGTTTAGAAGTTTGTGATAACTGATATTTGAATATGAAATGGATCGTTCTGATATCATCGTAGGGTTGCTGTACATGTTTTTATACTGTTAAAGGTTCCTTTTCGTTAAACTATTCCCAGCATATCTACTTATATGGACATGTAAAAAAATTGAAAGAAGGAAATGTTTATTTATCAGCTAACATTTAGATTTCCATTGCAACTGGATTCGGGAGAAACCATTGATTTTACGGTTACCAAATACTTTTATGACAAATACCACGTGCAGCTGAAGTATCCGCATTTGCCATGCCATCAAGTGAGTCAAGAGCAGAAACATACATATTTGCCACCGGAAGTTTGTAATGTTATTCCGGGCCAACGTTGCATTAAAAAACTTGCAGATACACAAACGATTGCAATGATTAAGGTTGAAGTTAATGAAGTTCTAGCAAAAAAGTAGTTTTCGAACAAGTTTTAAAAATTGTGGGAAATGTTTGGTAAGCATATTTTAGACAACAGCGCAGCCTGCACCGGAACGTGAACGTGGGAAACAGTTCCATACAGGTGTGGAGTTAAAAATTTGGGCAATTGCGTGGTTTGCGCAACAACAACATGTTAAAGAAAATGATCTCCGGTTAGCAAGTGTTTTATTTTTTTATGGCCAAGCTTCAAAACTTTAATCTCAAAATTGGCTGTAACTTTTATTCCTTTCTTTTAATATCGCCTTAAGGTTGCAGTTCTCAGTGCTGTCATTTCAGCAATTTCACTACACAGTTGCAGCGGATCTTTAATGATGCGGGTATGCCAATAATGGGACAGCCATGTTTTTGCAAATATGCAGTTGGTGTTGATCAAGTAGAACCGATGTTCAAATTCCTCAAAACTTCATTTCTAAATATTCAATTTGTTTGCGTTGTCCTTCCTGGAAAAACGCCAATATATGGTAATTTATTTAGGTCTTATTTTTTCTGCTTCTGTTCTTATGCATTCAGAACTGTTCTCTGATATGCATTGAAGTTGAAATTTAACAAAGATTAAAAGAAATACAGTTCTGAGTGTTCTTAGTGGCCAGGTTAAATTGGTACTGGATGCATATGCAATATCAATATCCCTTTTCAGTCATTCATGTTTTGATAAATTGCAATATTTTTTTTAACATAAATCAAAGGAATTTTCTTCTTAGCCGAAGTGAAACGAGTTGGTGACACAGTATTACGACCTGCAGCAATCTACGCAATGTGTGCAGGCAAGAAATGTAATCAAAACAACACCTCAAACTTTATCTAATTTGTGTTTGAAAATGAACGTTAAATTGGGTAGTATGAATTCGATTCTTCTGCCTGCTGTTCGGTCTAGAATTTTCACTGAACTAGGTATCAAGAATGATTTGCGCTCACTTTCCTTTTTTTTTCGCGATTTTTTAGAGAATATGAATCGCCGATAATTGTAAGTAATGGAATAAAGTATGTTAGTATAATACTAGCTTTGGAATTTTTATTCTGTACGAATTTTTATAGTGATTATTTGAGTTTAAATGTTTTTTAGACAAATTGCAAGCGATATGGAGTTAAAATCATGGCCATCAATTTTGTTAATATTCGACCCATAAGCTGAAAAACACTTTTCTATGTCATCAGAACAAGAGAGGCTAGTAGCGCCATTTATAGAGATGTCATTATAAATAATATTAAAAAGTAGAAAAAACATATGTTTATGAGGAACTAATATTTTAGTGATATTCTTTGGTTATAATATAACACATCCTCCTGCTAGTGATTCTCGTAAACCGCCCATTGCGGCTGTTGTTGGAAGTATGGACGCTCATCCGTCGCGCTATGCAGCTGCTGTTCGTGTACAAGCTCATCGGCAGGTAATAAAATTTCCGTTTCTTAGAGATGCAAAATAAAGATACTTTCACTCGTGATATTTTTGTCTTGTTATCTAATTTTTTATATCAATAAACATTTTTCTTTTTTAGGAAATAATCAGTGACCTAACATATCTACTCATTTTAAATCTACTCGAATCATTATTTACCGTGATGGTGTATCAGAAGGGCAATTCTTCAATGTGAGTATAGCATGAAATGTTAGTCCACGACATGGAATATATAGCAGAGTATTATTTTTCAATTAATTTATAGGTTTTACAATATGAATTACGAGCATTGCGCGAATCTTGCATGTTGTTGGAAGAGGACTATCAACCAGGTATAACATTCATTGCTGTACAGAAAAGACATCATACCCGTTTATTTGCTGTCGATAAGAAAGATCAGGTAATGTAGTTAAATTTAAAATTTAGTGGATAATCTTACTGCGCTACTGATGGATGATAAACTGCTAAAACGGCAAGCTTTTATTTAAATAGTACTATTTGTGCATTGTGACTTATAACGTTGTTTTTAAGGTTGGAAAAGCTTTTAATATTCCACCTAGGACAACAGAATTTGATTACTGAATTTGATTTCTACCTTTGTTCACACGCAGGAATTCAGGTTTTTTTCTTAAAGTTGTTCCTTATGCATCAGAATCCTCCATTTCTTTTCTATTTTGGATGGAGCTCTCCATTTGTAGCATGTTCATTTAGTAGGCTCCCAATACTTAAGTATAAATCATTCGTTGGAATTAGTTGCTGTGTTAAGAGACTTCGTGAAAATATAGCTGGCACTTTATCAAAGAATCTTCTGATGTTTAAACATGAATATAATGTTGCGTTTTGAAGTTTATCAGAGATACAATGTCTGAAGCACTTTATATATATTTTTATTGTTCCAGGGAACATCTCGTCCATCACATTATCATGTACTTTGGGATGATAATCAGCTGAATGCAGATGAGTTGCAGTAATTAATGTACCAGATGTGCCGTACGTATGTCCGCTATACAAGATCTGTTTCAATTCCTGCTCCTGCTTATTATGCGCATTTGGTAGCGTTTAGAGCTCGTTATCATTTAGTTGATCGCGAGCATGACAGGTATTTTGACATCTCATCCACATTACATAAACCATCAGATTATGGAACAGTAATTATGTTGGATGTTTACCATGGTTACTGCTTTGTAAGCTATTCTACATTCCATAGTACAAATTGCTATTAATATTGATTTTAAAAATAAATTATTTATTGCAACATTGTGACAACATCTATAAATGAATATCCTATTACAGCGGCGAGGGTTCTCAACCTTCTAGGACAAGTGAAGATACGACTTTGAGCAACATAGCGCATGCAGTTCAAGTCCATCCAGATGCAAACAATGTGATGCATTTCGCTTGAGAACAAACCTCAGTGTTGATATGTTGCAGTTTTTTTTTTTCTTGCAAAAAAGTTTTCCAGAATTTTTTTTTTTCTTGCGAAAAAGTTTTTCAGAATTATATTCATGCAGTTTATTTGCTTCCTTCTGCGGTTTTTTTATTTCACGAAATTTTGTCTTCAATCGAGCAATCTATGCGCAAAATTTCTTTTCATAAGCATATCTTCTGAATTTTTTTTATTTTTTTGCTACAATAAAAATGAGCAGCATATACCATCAAAAATTTATTCTTTTGTTTTTATTTTGTTTAATTTACGGTTTTTGAAATCAACTCATTTTCCTCTCTTTCATATACCTTTATCTTTTTTTAAAAAATAAAATTTTCACAGCTGGATTGAAGATTGCTAATCTCAATAGCTGGATAAGGAAAACATATCTTTTTTAAGCTTTACACGATTTCATTATTAGATGGATTGTTATCTCTTCCTGTTCTTTATCATTGTAATCAATAAATTGTTTTGATTTGTTTTGGAGTAGAAGAAAATGGGAGCCTTCGTTGCATTCAAAAATCCTATTTGTTGTTCAGATTTTCTATGTATGAGATAGTCATTACTTTTTAGTATATGTGAGATTGAAGAATTAAGATTTCCTCTCATGCGGAAACTTTTTTTATATACTTAATGCTTTTTCTAATTTTTTAAAGCAAAGGCAAAAAAGGTTTTTATTCTTACTGATTATTTAGTTATTATTGAAAATGTGTCTTCCATTGCTGTTTGCAAATCTCCACATATTAAGTTTTGCAGGAGCGAAGAAGAAATAAGATTACGGAGCAGGCGAGTTGTCCGCACAGGCGACTATTTTATCTGTTATACTGCTGCATTTTATTTTACGAGATTATTTTTTTTTGAATAGGGCATTATTTTATCTCCGCTTTTGAACAGTTTATTTCGAAAATAGACATCGAATTACAGATGGTGCAACGTGAAGCGTGCCGTGACATACAAATATGATCGACCGCCATCCATTTTAAACGCGGCCTAGACCGGGAAAATTTGTCACAGGCACAATTCTTTCTTGTGTTCCATCTATCAAAAAATAAGTTTATGTAGATGAATAGAATAAGCTATAAAAGCACGATACAAAATCATAAAGCATTTTGATCTTTGTTTTTCGGCTTTATAGAATGGGAATTATGACATCATAGTTCTGATTCATATGCGTCAAAATGACTAGCATTGTCTTCCGTCGGCGCCACTGTCATCTCTTTATTCCTTTGTTCTAGTAGTCTGTGTGAAGTGAATTGTCGGTTTATTAAGATGTTTTAAAATCCATATGCCTTTCAGTTTTCTGTTCCGTTTCACTTCCAATGAAATCTGTTTTTGAGGTGATCAGCCTACTGTTGGGGATTACTTTTCAATAGAGAGTTTCCAATCAATTTGTTAAGAATTCGGATTAACTTCTCGATATTCGCTGTTTTGTCTAAGCTGATCCTGGTTCTTCTAAGACCCCGGTTGTAAACTTACTTGTGCAATGCATTTTTGATTCTCTGAACTGCTCTTCAGTGCTGATGAATACTGCTGTGATATTCTATTTTTTCTCTTGCTTGACTTGATACATTTAAACTTGATACCTCACTTTTTTGTTTTGCACTTTACCTGAAACTTATAAGTCTTGTGTTCTTTAATTTGGTACAGTAAATCAGCCTTACTTTATTTCAGTGTTAAGTAGCCTTATTTTGTCCATTAAAATTTCTAATAAAAGATATATCGATCTGTGTCATGGTTGACTGTTAATTACGAACAGCGAAGACAGAGTACTGAGGTGCAAGTTTGAATATATCATTGAGTGGAAAGGATAAGGGAGAAGAATAGGAGTGTTTTGGGAAGAGGTGGATTACAAAAGAATTGCTATAGAATTAATGAGAACGACCAACATCATTGCATTTCTTATACTCTTACTGGATAGTTGGTCGTTTGAAGTCGTGGTGATACCACTGGTAGGGTTTATTTGATTATTGTAGTACAGTACATAGATAATAATAATATACTTAAGCCTTTAAAAAAAAGATGTGGATGACAGACATTTTGCCTTATCATTTTCATCAATTAATTTCTGGACTATATAAAACAATAAAATATCCATTGATCTCAATAATACAAGTTTGCAGCGAAAATGTGAGAATTATATCCTAACTATATTCTTGGAAATAAGCATTTTCTCTAAGAAATTTTTCTTCAGTTATTATCCTCTATGAAAATGATTCAATTTAGTCATTAACATGATTATTTCAGTGAGTGCAGTAGGCTTTCAGTGCTGTTTACTACGTAAAAGATTGAAAACAGCCAAAATAAGCAGGAAAGGCTTAAATTTCTAAATGGCAAAAGCTGAAACAGAATCAAGTATGTGGAATGGATTTTACATTTTATAAAGTTGAACAATTTTTTCTACAGAATTATTCATTTTTGTTTGATTCTCTTATTTAAAAGCAATATATTAAAACTTTGTGCAACGTTAACATGAGTAAAAAAACACGTTAATATGAACTTTTACAAAAGTTTCTAGCATTCTCTTCGTTCTCTTCTGTTACTGGAAGCACTTTGCCAATTTATATTACAATTGAACCGAAACAATTAACTTTTCATGGTCATTTTAAAACAAGCAGTGTTCTGTTGCGCATAATGTTCGTTATTTTCATTTAAAATTTTAAGTTAACAAGAGAAGAATGAATGAAAACAATTTTTAAAAAAGCTATGGTCATTATGTTGTTATATAACTGTGGCTATTGAATAGTAAAGTAATTGAATAAATTTAGAAATATTAGCCATTCGCGTGTAGCATTTCGGATTCGTACGAATGAGCCAACAAATTATATCGTTATGCCAGCTACCGGTTTCTTATCTTGCGATGAAAGCATAAATGTATTTAATATGTAAAGATCATCAATAATTACTATTACATTTGGTTTTTTCCCATGATACTTTTTAATTAACCAATTAAGATATTAATAACGAATTTGAATATGAAAAAATATCATCGACGACATCGATTCATAATTCAAGCTATGAAAGCAAAAGAAAATGACAAAGATCGCAAAAAGATATGGAACGATTCAAGAGCCAAAAACTTGAGTTTAATTCAGTGTATACGAATTTTTACATTGTTAGTAAATAAATTATTAGAATTTTATAATTAATATTGTTTGCTTATAGAAACGAGAAATGTCCATGTACATGAAGGAATACAAGAGTTATAAATTCTTACGTAATTTAATTTTCTGATTTGTTCGATTCGTTAGAATATACGTATTTAAATATATTTAGTGTTTCCGCTGTAATAAATAACACTTTTAAAAGCATTGTTATTTTGTTATCTATGAAAGAGTAAATAGATCGAATAAATCAAAAAGTAAGGAAGAGTTCGATCAATCCGAGACGGGAGAATCAGAAGCAACCTCATTGCAAGTAGGATTGACGACTGACGAAGAAAAATCAACAAAGATCAATGAATTAAATAAACAAATCAACAATAAATTAGGTTTTTTTTTCGTTTCTTTCTCCACAGAAGAAAAAAATGAAATTAAAAGAAATATCTTTTAATCATTTCATTGATTTAAATTTAACTTACAATTTTCTCCAATAATTAAGTAATAGTTTAATGTATTTAATATTAAAGATGTTGATAAATTAGCCTACAGAAGAAAAGAGAAAAGAATGTCGAAGTTTGATAGAAGCAATAAACGAAGTGAAAAAGGTAGAAATCGATTTGGATCGAGCAACAGTTCAGTGTAATGATCTTAATAGAAAAATCATTCTCACGGAAGAGGAGCAAAATGTATATAAGTTGAAATTGAAACTAATCTTTTTTCTTATAACATTTGAAAAGAAACATTGGGTTAAATTATCTGAAAGATCAACAAAAGAAAGAATTACTTGTTGAAGAATTGAAAATTTCAGATAATTAAAGAAAAAATTGCAGAAATCGATGCAATTTTGCACACATTAAAGACAAAGTAATTTCTCATTCCATTTCTCACATTTCAAATACGAATTCAAGTTAATAACTGTGTTTCGCATATCATATTAAGTGAAAAAGTACGTTTGAAAAAAACTAAATAATTGATTTTACAGGTGGCAACAATAACACAGATAAGATCAGTCAACTTTCACATTCTTCGCAAACAAGAAAGTCAATTTTCAAGTCATTCACAAACAAGAAACAAAAAAGAGACAAAAATGAAGAAACCAATTTTTATATTCCTCACAAACAAGAAAGTCAATTCTCACCTTTATCACAGATCTTGCAAGGAGAAACACTTTCCCACAAATACATCAAATAAGAATAAGAAAGTCAATTTTTTTCCTCGTTCCTCGCGAAGAGAAACTATTTTCACATTCTTCATAGCAAGAAAGTCAATTTTCATGTCTCTCGCAAACAAGAAAGTTAATTCCCACGTTTTTTGCAAAAAATTTCACTTTTAATGCGGATTATCACGAAAAAAAATCAAGAGCCTTTACGTTCTGACAAACAATAGAGTCAATTTTCACTTTTATTACGGATTTTGCATGGAGAAACTTAAGTCAATTCACGCTTTCACATTCTTCACAAACAAAAATGTCATTTTCACTTTTGTTACGGATTTTGCACGAAGAAAGTTAAGATTCTACTTTTCACGTTTCGCACAAATAAGAAAGTTAATTTTTACATTCCCCCAAGCGGGAAAGCCAATTTTCACTTTAAATGTGAATTATCATAGAAAAAAGAGAAATGCTAATTGTAGACGGAATTTTTATAACAAAGAACATACATATTAATGATAATTAACGCAAGGAAAAATAGAATGACCGTTCCATAAAAAGTGACTTAGTCTGCTTAAACTGGTGTATTAAGTGAAATCCACTAGATTCTTCTCAACAACATTCAATCCGCTAGATTCCTGCAATATTCAATCTATATATCCTGAATATGCTGTTTTTCTAGATTCATCCAAACGATATTCATTCTGTGTATGCTTGAACGTTCTATTTCAAATGAATTCCACTAGATTCTTTCAAACAATCTTCAATCCATATTTACTTTTATTAAATGATATCCATAGGATTCGCTCTAAATACAATTCAATCCATATATCCTAAACATCCTGATTTTAATGAAATCCACCCTATTCTTCCAAGCAACATCCAATCTGTATACGCTTGAACTTGCGGTTTTAATGAAATCCACTAGATTCTTCCAAACAGTATTCAATCTCTATTTACTTGAAGATGCTGTTTTTAGTGAATTAACTAGAATCTTCCATTGTTCATTCTATATATATCTTGTTTAAAACAGTATTTTAAACTTTATAGATTGACCCGTTTTTTAAAATCCTTCGATATCATTTAAAACGCATTCAGCATAATACTACATTGACTACATTAACTCCGAAGGAATCCTGCGGATTTTATCCAGAACAACTGGTTCAAGCAAATATAGATTGACTGATTCGTGTTTAGAAAGAATTCTGTGGCTTTCACTTAAAAAGTGCGTGTATATTTGTATAGAATTACTCGTTTTTTAGAAGGAATTCTGTCGATATCATTTAAAACACCTTCAATTAAATATTAGACTTGGTAGTTTTTCAGAAGGAATCCGTTGATTTTATCTAAAACAGCATATTTAAGTAAACACAGGTTGGTTCGTGTTTAGAAAGAATCTTGTCTATTTTATTTAAAGGAGGACGTTTAAGTCGTATAGATTAATCGGTATTTAAATGGAATCATGCAGGTCTTATTTAAAACAGCATGATAAACTTCGTATTGATTGACCCGCTTATTAGAAAGAATCCTTTGACATCATTTAAAACACATTCAACTAAGCACCAGATTGACACTTAATTAAAATGAATACTGCGAAATTCATTTAAAACACCACGTTAAACTTTATATTGATTGATCCACATTTTAGAAAGGATTCTTCGATATCATTTAAAGCACATTAAGTATCAGATTGACTCGTTTTTCCCGCGGATTCCACCTAAAACAGCATGTTCAGATAAATACAGATTGGTTCGTATTTAGAAAGGATCTCGTCTATTTTATTTAAAGCAGTCGTACAGATTAATTCGTATTTAAATGGAATCATGCAAATCCTATTTAAAACTGCACGTTAAACTTTATATTGATTGACTTATATTTTAGAAAGAATCTTTCGATATCATTTAAAATACATTCAACAAAACACGAGATTGACTCGTTTTTCAGAAGGAATTCTATGGATTCTATCTAAAACAGCATTTCAAGCAAATATAGGTCGATTCATATTGGATCCTGTGATTTTACTTAAAAAGCTGGTCTATATTTATGTAGTTACTCGTTTAGAAGGAACTCCTCGGTATTATTTAAAATACCTTCAACTAGATATCAGATTGACTAGTTTTTCAGAAGGAATCCTGTCGATACCTTTAAAACGCGCTCAACTAAGCCCAGATTGACACTAATTTAGAATGAATCCTGTGGAATTCATTTAAAACAGCACATTAAACTTTATATTGATTGACCCATATTTTAGAAAGGATCGTTCGATATCATTTAAAATACATTCAATTAAATATCAGATTGACTCGTTTTTCAGAAGATATCCTGTGGATTCTTTCTAAAATAACATTTTCAGGTAAATACAGGTTGTTAATATTTAGAAAGAATCTGTCTATTTTATTTAATTGGACGTTTAAGTCTGTTTAGGCTGATTCATATTAGATGGAATCCTGCGGATTCTATCAGAAATTAAAATTGAATATGATCTAAACTAAACTGCAAGCATACCACACGGTAATTCTAATTTAATGAAAACTACTGCCGCAAACGAAACAATTGAAATTGTTATCAGCCAAATTCTGTATAGTAAACATTATTTCTTCTTCACAAAAAAGAAAACAAAGAAACTACAAATACACGTCAAATCATATATTATTTAACAAAAAACACTATGTTGGACTTCACGAAAAACTGTTGTTCCAGTTTGAATGTCAGATTAGGAGGGATTTATGAAGAAATAAGAATAAGCAATAAAATATGAAACTTGCAATTCTCAACACTGCTATTTCAGTACTGCTTTTGAAACTGGTATACTCTTGAGGCTGCTCTTGTGGTGCTCCGTAATTGAATTGATTTTGCGCTGTAATTGACTGAGTATCATACGCACCATATCCCTACAACCAGTGTCAATTGATTATAACAAAAAAACCCAGATTTTTTTTTTCACTTTCAAAGTTTTGCTACAATAACAAAGAAACTGAATTTAAAAAATATCATAATGTTTTTCACACAACACAACAGTTTAAATTTACACAGCTAAAAAAATATAATTTGACATACCGATTGTTGAGGTCTTGCTTGCGCAGTTGATTGATGCGCAGCATCAGCAGCCGCAGCGGCAGCGGCATTCTGTTTCAACTGATTTTCAATAACGGTTGCTTGTACGGAATATAGCAGTTAATAGTTAACTGAATAGAATGAAGACTGTTGAGCTGAACAGAATGAAGATTGGAAGTTAAGTACAGTTTATATAGTCGAGAGGAAGGGGCGGATCTAGTAATTTGATGACTAAAAATCCTTTCATATAAGCCGATTAATGGCTTAATAGAACAGATCATGGTATGATAAGATAAGAAATAGTAAGGGGAAGACACGGGATCTGGCGATGAAAGGTAATTAAAGTAAAATAAATTATAGATAATGACATAAAAGTTTAAGAACAGATGTAATTATACAATTATAGTATGTGAGAATAATCATAGTATGTGAAAAAATATTCGAAAGTAAAATCACGGAATATATTCCTTATGATCTTATTTTAAATTTCGCGACTTTCGCGACATTCCGGAGAGAGGGGAGTTGAAGATGGGTTTGAAGAGTGTATAACTGGGTTATATGATAAAGGAATATAACTATTACAGGGATTTTTACTATTGTGTCCATTTAGGGGAACTTGGACTATTCTCATAGGAATGTATTCCGTGGGTTTTGTAATTTTGATACATAGAAAATGAAAAATAAAGTTAATTAATTTAAATTTCAATTCTACTACAATTATTACGAATAGAATTATAAGACTACATGTACCGATAGCGATAAGTTTCCAATGACCTATTATAAGCGTCAATTCTTCTTCTATTGTCTTTGTCGTTTTCTCGAATTGTATAGTTAGCTGTTCGATTAGTTCCTCTCCTTGCTGTTCTACTTCTGTCCAGAGTAACTTTGACTTCGGTAGACCGGTTTTCAAGTTGATGATTTCGTGTCTTTGTGCCAATATTTCTGATTCCGCATCGATTCTTTCGACTTCGAGTTTACTGACGATGCCTGCTTTAAATTCGACCCTTTCCCATTCGGAGTTATTAATATTACAGGGTGCTATATATAACCTGTCATTAACCCTGTTAGCTATAATATCACTTCTCTGGAGTAATAATTTAGCTGCTAAGGTCGGGTCACTGGTTGATAACCATTCTATTAAGAGTAATAAATTATTTCTATTTTCACAACTTCGTCGTTGTGTCTCAATTAATTATTGTTTAAGTTGTAAATTTGTAACATCAAAAATATACTGAAACTTAATGTTTCCTGGATCAAATTTACTTGTTTTGGTTTCTTCCTCCCTGCTTAATTCCTTCATGATTAACCGATCCTTGAATTCCGAGTTCACCGTATCTGTTGATTGCCATTGATCGACTCTTTCATCGATGATTATGTCTCCATTCATAAGATGAGGGTTAGAAAACTTACAAGTTGTATCTTGTAGCTTCTCGTTCCTCTCAAAGGTGAGTGATGTTTGCAGATCATCTATCTTTTGTAGAGGCATTTACTAGTTGCCTGTGTGTTGTTCCATAGTATGATACTGGTCTGCAATACGCACTTACCACTTTGGGTTCGGCAGTGGTTTGTATCATCGAGATCTGAGAGTAGTCCTTTGCCGTCGTAAAGGAGGAGTGATCCTTCTTCTACCACGTAATTAGTAGTAGCTTGACATCTAGTTCCGAGCCAACCGTATGAATACTGGACATTGTTGTTCGTTGTCCATATTTATTCGGCTTGACTCTCTTTAACGGTGATTCGGTTGATTCCCTTTGGTCGTATAAATTTGTGCATGGATGGTAAGGTATGGGAGAAGTGGTAGTTTCGTCTGAAACTACTGACAAGGATAATCTTAAGAAAGCCTTGGTGCAGACCGTCCTCGTGACATTGCTACACTTGACTGCAGGTATCCGCGCTGAGTACGTATGTAAACTGTGACTTGTGCTAAAGTGATGTTTTGGTGGGTAATTTCGTCACAGTTCCATCTTTGTGGCATGTTGAAGGGGGTACCTGTAATCCATCTACAGTTTTGTTTAGCGTTTGTTCGACTGTAGTGATGAGAATGAGCGCCATGATATAAAGACAGTTCATCATTGTCTTGGAAATCGGTTGTAGTTCGTTTCGTTCCCGAATGGCTGCTCTGGTTCTTGTAGCGATTGGCTCCTCTGCTTCGATAATTTGGATTGGGTCCTGAGAAGCTGGTTCTTGAGTAATTCCGTTATCCTCAACTTCTAGAGGATACAAAACATTTATTGGTCTGGTGAGGACCTTTCCTTGTGACGTTTCGATGATGGTACTTCTCGCCTTCCCATCCTTGCGTTCCTTGATTTCTTTGATCCTTGCGAGTTTCCACATATCACGAAGGATATTAGGTTCGTTGACTAATACAATCTCCCCTTCGCGTGGTATTCTGGTTTCTACATTTCTGGGAGATGTATGAAACCTTTGTGTTCTTTCTCTGAGACTGGTTAAATACTCGCGTCTCCAGATCTCCCAGAATAGATCCAAGACTTTGAGTGTATTTAACCAGTATTGGATAAGTATCTTCTTGTTGTTGGGTTTATGAGGAACAAATTCCTCTTGGTCATCCATGTTGGTGAGGGGAGTTACTAGCGAGGCATTAGGGGAGAGGAAATCGATTGGACGTATAATTACGTGGTTATCGCCATTTACGTATGTCAGAGGTCGAGTATTGAGTATTCCCTCGATCTCTATTATGAGAGTTACTAACTCTCTCTCCCACAGTAGCCTTCTGCCAATAACTCTCCTCATGGCCCTTTTTGTTAGGCCAATGAGTCTTTCGTAGACTCCTCCTTTCCAAGGAGCCTTTGGTATGATGTTTCTCCATGTCATTCCCTTTTTCATGAGGAAGTTTGTTAATTCGGAATTCTGTTCCTTCATTGCTTTGAAGACGAGTTGGAACTGGCTTGCATTGTCGCTTAGGACCGATTCTGGACATCCTCGTCGAGCGATGAATCTTCTAAAGATGTCCAAGAAACATTCGGCTGATAAATTA
>CAOIUN010000659.1:0-14868 GCA_948294485.1 Mansonella sp. 'DEUX'
TCTTTTAGCTTTCAATTTTAATTTCCTATTGGTTATTTAATCAGAGTTGTTCCTTTTCATATCAGAGTGTTATCAAGAAGTCAGAATATAATCTAATCAAATTGCAATTTCTGATGTTACCATTCAAAATCGGAATTAAAACTTTGTGAAATAAATACTATGTGATTCAAATTTATTTTGCTAAATCAGTGCATGTTGTTATCCTGGAAAAGTCAAATTGTCAAAAAATAATAGAATGGATAAGTGCCAGATGCTTTGTTTCTTACTACTACTACTAATACGAATATGGTCGAATTACACCTGCATATCGCATGAAACATATATATGTATATGTACATATCTCTTAATCTTCTAGAAGCACTCATTATGGCAGTGGTATTTGACTTGAATTTTTTTAATTGATAAATATTTATGTTAAAAATAAAATTACAAAAAAATAATAAATGACAAAATTTTCCAATTGTTCCATCTTTGTCAAAATTTATAACATTTTTTTCAAAAAGTTTAAATTTAAATTTGTTTTGATTAAAAAAAAAACTGTATACATACATTAGTAATTTATTATTACCGCATACCATCATAATCAACATCATCATATAATATCTTATATTAAAAGACTTAAGAGAGAGAGAGAGAGAGAGAGAGAAGGGATGGATAAAAGAAATATTAATTAATTAGGTGGACTTTTTATCTCCTAACTATTAAATATTTATTTGTTATGAACTTGTTTGTTTTGTTTGTTCATTTGTTTGTTTATTCTTTCTATTAATCTTTTCAACAATTAGAAATGAACACTTTTAAAATCTTCATCCTTAATCATTCATTTGCTTATTGGTAATTTAAGAAAATCTAAATTCGGATATTAAAGTAATTAAAGCATTTTATGTGTGTGTGTGTGTGTGTGTGTGTGTGTGTGTGTGTGTGTGTGTATGCCTGAAGTGTTGATAATTAAAATGGTAAGAATTTCAAGGATTTTGCAAAGACAGGCCTATATTACATCAAAACAATATAGGACACAATGAGCTTCTGGATTTAGCATTATGCAGAATTTATTGCGATTTGATATAAGACCCAATGAACTTGTGGATTGCTAGACGTATTAATAAAAATGAAAAAGCATTTCACTCTATGACTACACGTTTCATTCTATGACTACACGTTTCACTTTATGACTACACGTTTCACTTTATGACTACACGTTTCACTTTATGACTACACGTTTCATGGGTTTAGGCTAATTAATATAATTTGTAGCTCATAGAACAGCATTGTTAATTACAGATTATCAAAATGAACGTTAAACATTTGTCAATGATTAAGCATTACGTGATATTATTTTCTTTTTTTCTGTTCTTACATCTAAGTATTCTTTCAAGATTGGTATTTCACGGTTCGCATGGCACTTTTAATTTTTGTAAGTATGAACGTGAATGATCCGTGTGACGTGTTACTACGTTAGGCATGGATAGGAGTTAATATATTACGTTAAGAAAAGTAAACGATATGGTAATTTTCTACCACCATGGATTTAAGTAATTACATTTAATAAGATAGCATTAAGATACGTATAACAGTTATACTGTAATAGTTTTTATTACTTTTATCACTTTGCATATGAATGATGAATGGCTACTTTATCAATTTCCATTTTGATAATAGCTACGTTATCAGTTTTGCAGCTGGATGATAAGGAGCAATGATATGTAGTGATAACATTCAATCAATCTTTGAAATTAAAACAATTAATTCATTCAAAAATGTTTCAAATCCGAAGGACAAATCGACCATCGTGAATCATAATGACAGTTCAACTGTTGATCACGGTTTAGAGTTTTAATTAGTATTTAATTTCGACTGTATCTATATTGGTAGTAGCTGAGGGACAGTCCAGGTGACAGTGTAAATTACTTTTTCTTGTTTAATGTCACCTTTTGTAGTATTTGTTTTTTTTTTTCTCTTCAAAAATTAAATTAACAGATTTTTTTACAATATATGTGATGATATTTGCAGAAATGGATGAATTTGTGGATGCAAAGGATGTATCTTTCAAAGACAACGAAAGCGATGTCTATAATGATAATATTCAACTTGCAATTGATGATAGTACGAATGATGATATGATATTAGAAATGGATGAAAAACTGCATGAACTTGGATTGATGATTAATTCAACATTAGCAAGTGATTATGGTGGTGCTAATGTAGCACGTTTAAATGCTCATTTCTTGTAAGTGGAATTATCATAGTGTCATTAAAAAATAATTATTTTTTTTTTCTAAATTAATTATTTTTCTAAATTTGGTTCTTCAGTGTGATTTATAATTTCATTTTAACTAGAAAGGCCGGAAATCAATTCATTCTTTTTTGAATTATTTCACAAATTATATTACAAGAAATGCTGTAATAAATAACCATTTAGTTGGCAATTTAATTGATGGTTTCAAGTTTTAAAAATCACTTAATACACATGTACATTACTTAGTTTATAATTCTCTTCATTCAAATTTTATCTTCTTTGCTGGTTGATTTTTTCATGTTGGCCATCAGATGTGACATTAGAATGTCAGAATGATTTCTTTTTATGTCCCTTTTGATCCAGTGGTGATTTAAATTTTTGTAAGATCTGGAGTAACATTGTACAGTTCATTCTTATTTCAACTTATAGTAATGATTGGGCGATTCCGTTGGAACGAGTGGCAATTGAACTCGGGTTTCCTAATCTTGAAGAGTTGCTCAAAACAGATGAGATGAAAGATTACGTGGAACAGATGTCGTCAGTCAATGGTGTTGCTTTTTACAGGCCAGTCTGCAAACCATCCAATGAGCATATTCTTCGGAGAGTTGCTGATTGTAAGCTGAATAATGATCAAATGTGAGTTTTTGCTATTGTTTCATCAGGGAATTCATTTTTACATACTTCAGTTTGATGCTATTTTTTTGCTAAATCTGACATGCCTTTTAAAGTTCGATAATAAATGCTAGATCATAAAAAGATGATGGATAATATGTTGAATGATTTTTTTTTTCTTACATTAATGAAAGGAATTGGATTTTTTTAATGTAACTAGTAGAATCTGTTTTATAAGTAGGTTTTTGTGCTAGATTTTCAATTTGAAATTTTCAGAGCTCAAAAGCGAAAAATACGAAGATTGTTGGAGTTAAAAAATCCAGAAAATGCACAAAATTTTCTGGAGGTTGTACATTTTGTATTGCAATTTAGAAAAATTTATGAACGCGCTTTTTTCTTATATGAATAGTTTCCCAGTGATTAATAGTTAGTTTATCTGATAATTGTTTTACCAAAAGTTTATCTAAAAAATTATCTTCTTCATCATTTATTATCTAAAGCAACATTGTTGCTTGGCAAACTGAAGGTCTTATATATTACATTTAAGGGTAAACGTCGAATCCTCAAAATTTTGCTAGATTTGAAAGCATACGAGGTAGCAGTTGATTATCATACGATACGGGACGAATATGAGAAACGTTATAATATTAATTTGAATGCTAAGGTTAGTAGTGATATTACTTTTATTAAACATTAGATTTACTATATTTCCTTAAACTAATTTTATTCACTTATTTTATTCTGATTACTATTATTTTTTAAGAAGTTTTTTAGACTTTTATTTTGAATAAATCTTCTTTTAGGAGCATCAACGATTATTCATGAATAACAAGGCATCGAAGAATTTTTTGCGCGTTTTTTATCGAGAAATCAGTTTAATGAATGGCAATCCCATTCGAGTAAAACTTCGAAGTCCTGATGTAGAAAGTAGGTACCTTTTTTTCATTACATTCCCAGTGGATGTTTATTAGGTGATTTTCTATGCTGCTTTATCTAGTTAATTGACTAATTTTTGCCTGGCTTTTAAACACATATCTAGAAAACTGATTAAAATTGATATCGTTTTCTATTAATAGCACAAAAAGTGATAAATAATAAGTTGAGATATTAAATCCCAATAACGCCGTTTTTGCTCCACAGGTAACATCAACTACATCTGATTCTTATTTAATATATTTTGACAATTATTATATCTGAACTATGTGAATTTTATTTGAAATTAACACTGATATTTTAAGTTCCCGAGGAAATAGTAGAAGATCTTCGCGTATTAGCGAATATTGATAAAATTGAACTTCCAACATTTCCTTTGGAATATCGACCATCTTTATCAAATATTGTAGGTAAAGAAAGTAAGATTTATTCTTCGCCATTTCCTTTTAATGATATTAATTAAAGACAAGGCGTTGATTAAAGCATTGCAAAAGCATGACAAGAAGTAATATCTCAGTAAATTCAAATTATCAGAAAGTGGTAAATTCAATTAACCGAGAATGTAGTGAAGTAATAGGCGGTCGTGTGTTTTTCAGTGTTTATTAATTAAGAAATAGGATAATTTTGTTTTAAATTCTAAATGTGTGATATTCCTATAGATTCCATCACATATAATATTGCAAATGCTGATAGGATTAATAACGTGACGCTTTATGATATGACTGAAATGATGGATATTTTAGCTGATACGGGTAAAACAAAAAATGAGCATGAAAATGATTTCGATGAAATGCCTCAGAAATTTTTGGTAGGTTTTTCAATTTGAAATTTCCGTTGTAAGTTCATTTCTATTTCTCAGAGAAAAGTGTGTAAAAGTTTTTTTGCATGTCTTTATAGTAATACTTTTCAATTTATAGGATGTAAAGTACCTCAGTTACTTTTGCTCATTGATACTATAGTCTTTTTTTTCCGGTTTTTTTTCATTACCTTATCACAGTATTATTATTTCGGCTATCTAATAACTATTTTTATATTTAAATAAAAGAACCTTCTATGTTTTCATATTATCATTGCTATTACTCTAATTTACATTTACTGTTGGTAATGATTTTTGTCATTGGTGAAGGTTTCTTTCACAATAATCAACAGTAATAATAAGCTGAAATATAAACTGTAGAGAAAATTGTTATATTTAGTTTATTTATTTTAAAAATTTTTTATAGAAATCAACCGATCTGAATGAAGATAAATATACGGGTGATGAGGAATCAACGGATAGCAGTGATGAGGAAGCTAAAGCTTCTAGAAAATATCAAAAAAAGAAATTTAAATGGAATTTAAAAACATTTAATATTCCTTCAACCACTTCAAAGGTTAAACATTTGATGAATTTTTATTTCATAAAGCTAATGGTTTTCAAAGATTATTATTGGTGATTATTAGAGCAGGTTCCTTTTTTTATCCACTCGTTATTTGGCAAGTGTAATATTAGAAAAGAATAGTTGTAAGTTATAACATTAAAATTAAGCAAAATAATTACCGTAGTGAATTTGTGACGCTATTTTATTTCCTCTCTTAACAAAGTTTCAGAGAAAAATAGTTATAAGTTATGAAGCAATGAAATGTAATAAATTAATTTGCTCATTAGTGTATTGTTTTGCATTTTTCTTTTTTTTTTTTTTTAAGGTACAAGCTGTAGATGAAACTGAAGGTCGTTTAAGTCACTCAGAGATTGATATTAATAGTGTAGAACAGTCTGCAGGTTTGATGGATAACGGAGGAAGCAAGGTTAGTACCATTTTATCTTAATAAAAGACTGTTGATTTACATAATGATGAAAATTAATCAAATGAAATTTAATGTCAAATCATATGGAGGCACTTTTTTTTGATCTGTACATCATTTTCTATATGGGTCATTTTGAGGTCATTTTGATGATCAGTATTTCATTCATTCGTTTTTTTTTCATTTTTATCATGTTTTCATACATCTTTCTTGACTTAACTCTCTTACTTGGTATAGATGACTATGGGATCATACGCAAATTTTCCGTGAATTTTATCATTCATGATTTCATTTGTCTTTAGAACTGGTTTTGATTTCTCAATAAGATGTGCATATCTTGAAGCTGTTTGATTTTATAGGTTTTACAAGGAAAACATCAATCAATTATCGAACGTCCCTTACAGCAGTCAGTCAATCATCTTCAAACTCGAAAGCCTATTCGATCACAGTCACCATTGTCTATCGATCTTAGCAATGGAAATTCTGCACAACTAATCCCGGTTAATTACATCCTCTGTTTTTTTTTTTTTTTTTCAAATAACAGAAAGATAAAATCATTTGTACATCGGACAGTCTATCTTTTTCCATCATTAAAATTTTTCTTTTCGATTAATTCCTATCATTTACTCGAAGAATCATTTTTGCGGGGAACATATTTGAATGAGTTTTCTATTTAGTATTAAAAAAGTAATAATTTAAATTAAATTCTATTGCTTTTTCTATGTGTGAAAATATATCAATTTTCTATATGTGTCTATTATTGCACTTATCTATTTGCGCTAATTAAATTGTCATTTACTACAATAATATAGTATTACTACAATGAATAAAATGAACATTAATAATTTATGCGTAACAGAAGATCAAATAATTTTTTTCTGGATGTTTTTAGGCTGTGATATAATTTTAATGCAACTTCAGGTGTACAGTTCTCCTCAATCATCAGCATCTATTAACAGACAGTGTAATGAAGAATATCAGGGAATGTCGAGAGATTATCAATTTGTTCAAAGTAATCGTAAGGTAAATTATATATCTCCTGTTAAAAGTAATATTAAACGAGGAATAGGCAAAAGAACCAAATTCTTCTTCAACAGCCTAAAAGTCAAGATTTTCGAGCTCAATGCAATGTAATTGGTAAAAACGCTAAAATATATAAAATACTTTATTACTTTATTACAGGTGACATATTTATTACTGTATTGTTAGTTTGTTAGCGAGTTAATAACAAAAAAAAAATATGATAAAGTTATATGTTAGAAGAATGTAAGAGTAATGTTGAAATTTTAAATGTCATTTCATAAAATATGTTTGCTTGATTTACTATTAGCATGAAATGTGAAAGAGAGATTTATGAGTTTTTGAACTATAAAAGGTAAAAAATGTTAATAGAATGTTATGATTACAACATTCCATTTTTAATTATTCAACAAATAAGATTATTATTATTTTTCTTTTTTAATACTAACGATAATTCTTAATTGATATTTATTGATTGTTATATAAAATTATTGAATTGAAAAAAATAATGAAGAAATGTAAATTTAAATTTCACTCAAATTTCCCCATCAAAAAAATCAATCTAGGGTCAGAGAAGGAGAGTTTTGGATGAGAGAGAGGTCAAAAAAGGTCTTATCATTTTCTCGAAATTACCAGAAATGTCTGATCGAATTATGTGAATTAGACATATGTGATTGGATGAGAGGAAGAGAAAGAAAGGAAATGAAAAAGTGATGAAATGAAAGAATGGAAATGTGAGATTTGCATGCTTTTTTTTTTACGTTCAATTTTTTTACAGGTGTCACGTTTTATGGATAATACTGTTAGGACAGTGAATTATTGATTTTTTAAATTCGCATTTTATGTTTTTTTTTTTTTTTTCGTGGAACATTACACTATCATCTTTCGCTTAAATATGTAGTAGGAATGGGGATAAGAAATGGGAAAGGAGTACGAAACCAGAAATAAATCAATTTTTGAAATTTTTCTTAATCGAAAAAATTGGATAAATTAATTAGTTAATTAAAATATTATCATTTTATCTAAAATACATAAGCATAAATTTTTCTTCCCATTTGATTTATCTTTCAAAGATATTTTTTTTTTTTAGTAGTTTTTCGAATAAAAAAAGAATTAAAATAAATGAATTTAGTGAATGTATGGTTAAGAAAAAATTAGATATATGTAAGAGATATGTAAATTTTTTACTTTTTAGATTTAAAGAGATTAAAATATGTAAATTTTTACATTATTGAAAGCGAAAAAAATTTTTTAAACGGCTTGAAAAATAGAAGCAAAAATAGCAATGATTAAATTTGCAATTGAAATTTTCATTTTTTTAGCACATTTCTTTTAGCACATGTAACACATAATTTTTAATATGTATTGAGTACTGTGTTATTTAATCAAAACGTTACGTACGAATTACGTGTTGTAAATTTTTGCAGAACGTTATGTTTCAAGTTTTCACGTCCAAATTTACATACATAGTTTGCATGAATTTCAGCACTGCAACTATTTTAACTTATAATTCATTTATCTATCATGAGCGATCACTTTTTTCATTCGTCCCATTTAAAACAAGTATGTGCATATATCTTTTAATATTTCATATTAATCACATTCCGTTAATATGGTCACATTTTTTTTCCTACTTCTCCTTTTTCCATTTGATTTAGGATTTACTAAGCTAATTTGAAGATTATGATATTGTCATCATTCATTAGTGATAATATTTGCTATTGTTTTGTATTTTAGAGAGAAACATTTTAACAGAATATTCGTCGTCATAGGTATTGCATCAAATTAAACAAGCGTGGTTGAACAAATTATGATTAAATATGCCTTCCAGTATACCTTCAATATGTCGTAGCTTTGAATAATTGGATGAATTAATGTGACCAGACTTTTGATAATTTTTTCTAGCATAAATTATGTGGACATTTTGAAATTGAAATACTTTTTGTAGGAATTAAATGAAGTGCCATATGGTTCATATAGTGTTCCTAATTCAAGCCCTGGTCAACGCAACACACATTATGGTGAAATTTTAAATTTTATAGAAGCTCAGCATAGGCTGCAATTTAATTTGATTGTAATTGTGGTTTGTAATCAGTTGACTTTGCCGAAAATTTTTCAATATCACCTGATTTAAATTTAATCTTTATCTTATGTGGAGGTGTGCAGTTTTAAAGATGGAAATATTTAAATTTGATGAGTAATTTGTTTAGTACTAATTAAATCATTTTGTAAAATTAATGATATTGAACGTTTTTTTTCGATTTTTTAGTCCAATTTTTCGGACGAGAAGTTTTATTTGTAATAATGGTAGAAGTGTTGCTAGAAAGATGTTGATCGAAAGTGATCATAGAAAAATTCATAAAAATCGAATAATGACAGATTTTTTTAAATTGTGAAACCTACAAAGTACACTAGTGTGAGTAAATTATGAGCAAATTATAAAGATCACCACATCAGATTCGATAATAAATTGTTGTTTTCTAGCAGAAGAAGACAACAATTCATGGCAAGGCAATTACTACATGTCAAATGGAAATTTTCGAAGGCCATCTTCAAGTGAGTATTTAGCGGCATTTTTTTGGTCATTTTTCAGTGGATTGATCTGCGACTGATCAAGCTGTACTCCTATATTTTTTCCTTGGATCACTTTATTATCGATTGTTGTTTTCTAGCATCTGTAACCAAAAAAATATTGAAATATGTTGTGTTTCACGTAAGCTAGATGGATCGATCCGCTGACTGATAATCTTTACTAATATTTCACATGAACTTGAAGTCAAAGCTGTTTTAGTATCCTACTAATGATTCATTTGATTACTTAAATGGACATTATTAACGAACTTTACTGATAAGTTTTATTCTTCTGCTGTCTGTGAGAGCTTCGTAATGTTTTGCTTAAAATTTGAAACTTTGCTTTATATTGAATTAATAATATCAGTCAAAAGTTCAGTCTCATTAACAGATTATTCTCATGACAGTAATTGGACACCATCTGTGCAACAAATGCAACATTATCAACCGAATCGATTTCAACAGTACGTTCATTAAATACAAGTTTGACAAAAAGATTATACTTCGAGTTGTGTCTTAATTAATCCTTTGGATATGTCTGTACACCCTACTAGGACGTTTTAGGGAAATTTGTATTTTTAGGCATTGTCAGGGTTATTCTGACGATCATACTATGTTGAGAGGTGTTTCATCTACCGAGTTTTCTTCTCATTATTCTGGAAAAAAGTTTGCACAGGTTCATTTGTTATCTTATATTTTTTTTTTTTTTTTTGTCTAGTTAAGCATATAAATTATTCATACGATTTGATGGTGGCTTCATTCATCGTTTCATCTGAGTTATTTTCCAATTGTTATATTTTTATACTTAGTTTCGCTTTGTTCATGGTAAATCCTTAAATTTCGTTTCTGTAATTTGCTAAGTAACAGCATAATCAGTACATTTTTTATAGTTGTCAAAAGAATCACAAACTGACGAAAGTTGGCTGGAAACTTTGCTTGATGAATTAGGATGTCATAGTTCGGTAATCATTTATATAGCTTTTAGTTCGCAAATAATCAGCTTGGAAATCTGATATTTGCAATGTTTCATCCAGATGGATTTAGAGTTGATGAATTTTGCAGAATTGTTTTCAGAATATGTATAGAAGAATTTTAAAGATTTTAGATAAAATTGGTAAAGCGCAGCGTTTTTTTGTAGAAATACATATGGAATTAGTTTTCAAATGCTTTATTATGATATCAAAATATGCAGCACTTATTTTTTAGCACTTTCTTTCTGCGCTTGACCGATTTTTTATTTCGGCATATTTTTTACTGAACCAATCGTAAGTTCTTAAGTTTTGATATTTTTCAGGAAAAAAGCGCATCGCAAAAACTAGCACAAGTGATAGAATTATTAGTGGAAGTGCGATTACCAAATCCAATTTTGGTTGGAATTTTTTTATATAATTGGTTTCTATTTCTTTTGGGAATAAATCCACTTTCATATAGTATTAATGTCGGTCAGATTCGGTCGTTTCGAATTTATAAGATTTCTAGTGATTTTTATTGAAGTAGTTGATATTGTGCTATATAAAATTTTTATGCACTGTATTGTAATTTTTTTTCAGAACTCTCACTTACAGATCATAAGCTGATGATTAAATGTTTAGGGTACTGAAATTGTCGAAATATTATGTGGTTGTTAAGGATATGAAAAAAATTAGTAATGGAAAAAAGTCTTAACGCTTATATGTATATTTCAGTTGTCAGCACTACCACAGATTGTTAGCTCGTTTTATGGTACTACAGTGGATCCAGAAGAGGATCGAAATTACCGGAAAACATGGAAAGAAATTGTAAGAGATCACTGTAGTGCACAAATAGTCATTGTACCGTTACCGAATGGCGAGGTTAGTAAATGCACCAGGATATTAGTATTTTGTGATTATGTATGAAAAGAATATTAGTATTTTACGAGTGCGTATGAAAGGACCGATAAAATTGGTGATTAAAGGATTTTATTTAGTTAAAATGTTTCATACTATTAAAATCTGAAAGCATGCTTGACATTGACATTTACAGCTCTCGTCCAATTGCTTATTTCCGTACTTTTGAAGTTTCTTTTTTTTAACTTTATATTGTTGTAAAATAATGCAGTTTCATTTATAGGAAGTATTGATAAAGAAAATGAAAGCATAAAGAATGGTAAAAGACTCGACGAAAGAATATTTTGATTCTATAAATATCAGCGGTTTTTTATATATCGTGTATATATTTGTTCTTGATTCTCATTTAATCTTGCATCCATTCTCGAATATGTGCTAAGCTGAACTGGAGCTGTGAAATAAATTAGATTTTGTGTCAAACTTACCGCTTGTGAGACCTGTCATGAAAGTGAATTTTCGACAGAATTAAAAATTACCATATTAGATGGGAAGTTTTTGGTTGGGATGGTCTCTGCTCCAATAGCCGTTAATTTCAAAGAGAGGGGTGTAAAGCGTCGGAATACTACAGCATCTGGAAACAGAACTGGGTGCTTGGTTGAGGTGACCGAATGAGAAAACTTCGGCTTGTTCAACAAATTTGCCCTTTTTATTGATATAAACTGCCTGTTGCAAATGCCACACAATGAAAAAAGAAATGATTAGAAAATATTGTTGCTCAAACTCTTCTGATTCGTTAATGCCACTCATTTCCATTGGTGCTTCCTGTAAGGTGCTTCATTGGTGTTTATTGAAAGGTGCTTTATTGCTGCTTCCGGCAAAATAGTTTACATCTGATCATTCAATGCTTCTAATGTTCCAATTGGATTTCCAATTTAAAGTAAAGGTTGCACCTTTAATTTAAAAGTAAATTAAAAAGGTTGCATGTAATCCTGAACTTCTTAAAGCATTTTTATCTACTGTTTTTCATCAATATTTTTCGCCAATATATTTGATTATTCTGGCCTCTATGATAGCTTGGCGTATCTTCAGAAAGAAATCATTATAGGAGATAACCATTTCCCTCAGCGTTAATATACTGCAAGAATGTAATAAAACTCCTCTGATTTTAGCTTTTCTTGATTTCTTTTGCTTATTTTGGAATTCATTAGTTTTTGAAAGATTTCTGTTTATTTTCCTAAAATTTTTTAAAAAAAAAAAATTTATCGTAAGTATTGGAAAAACTTTTAAGTTTGAAAAACACAAAAAAAGATTTGTTTCTAAACATTGAGAAATATGAAATATCACGTCAAATTACTTATTTTTTCTTAAATTGCCGAAAGGGATTGATGGTAGCTTGTTATCCAAAAATTTTAACCATCCAACAAAAATAATTGAATAATTGAAATCTAGTTTTATCATCATTATTTACAATCTTCTTTTACGCATATCCTGTTCAGCCCATTCTTTGGCAATTCTATTGAGAAATCCGAATGTTAAAATATGAGATAGGACAAAAAGTCGTATTGCTTGAATACATCCATGAATCAAGCCATAGCTATTGGTTCCACTTACAATATTAAATTTTTAACGAGGTTGAAATCGATAAATTACTAATAAAGTGCTGAGCGAATAAGCAAAAGGTGAGTTACACACTCGATAACATTATCCTTATGATTATATCAAATCGTTACAGATATGGATGTGATATAGGAGCGAAATTTTGACCTATAATTCAATGATACTGAATTGTAATGTTTTCAATTCTGGCGCTGATGACATTTTTTCTTTTAATTGGAAAAAATTAAACTTCTCAAAAGCAAAAATGGAAGAGAAATGTAATATCAAGCAAATGGATTAGCAGGGCTATCATCATAATTTTCACTGCAACGATATATAAGAGAATTTAATTTCAGTCATTTCAAGATTATCATTTAAAATAATTATTACTCTTAAATTTTGTTCTCAAAACAAATAGCTCTGTGTAATTAACATTATGCCAATTTTACAGAAACGGAATCACATAATAACTCATTTCTGATTATCAGTCGAACATTTAGATTAATTTTGATAAGGTCTACATTTCAAAATCGGCACGGCAATATTCGACAATATTTTAGCTTACAATAGGTTCAAATACGATGAAGCTGACAGTATATCTAGCCCTTTTGATTTATCCATAAGCTTTAGAACTAATTGATAAAATTTGGAAGTAAATTTTCAAACTACGCAAAACCCAACCTATTATTTTGAGATAATATGATCACAGAGATCACGGAATTATTGCGGTTATCACTCCAAATCACAATATGTTCTGTTTGTTTCACAATGTTATTAAACTTAAATCTGGCTCAAATTGTCCAACTTATAAGTTACAGGATGATGGCCAATTAACAATGATAAGGCAGGGAATGAATTTTCAGATCGTAAAAATTTATGATGGCACTATACAAGGTTGAGTGATTGATTAATTAAAGTATTTGATAATCTTTTCAAATTCGCTCATTTTTTCAATTAGATAACAAATTTGCATAAATTCTGCTGTTTTATGACAAAATTATCTATGTTATTGCAGCATAAGCATAATAAAGAACGATGATGAAAAATGAAAAAAGAATTATGACAGAAGAAGAAAATGTAAATAAAGAAAGTAAGACGAAGCAGTTATTACCTCGACTGCTTCGCTCACAAATTTCTGGGTCACAGATCCACCAAATACAGTGCGTGATGGGATTATTGGGTTTTGCGTAGTTTGAAAATCTATTCCCAACATTTTATGAATTATTTTCAAAGCCTACGTGTAACTCTCAGAGGGGAAAATTGTCCAGTCTGCAGTAGATCAAAAAGGCCAGATATATTATCAGCTTCAACGTATTTGAAAACGATTGTATTGCAAGAAAAATGTTATCGTGCCGACTGTGAAATGTGGACCCTAGCAAAATTAACTGATTTGCTAGAATTTTGCTATCAAGGATAGATTCTTGTCCTTAGAGTTCGGATGATAATATTTACGAAAAACTTTTTTAATTTACATCATTGAAGAATTTTTTATAGAATTAAATTTAAATCATATATTTTAATACCGTTTTCCATAGCAAAATTGCCTTAATGTTAATTACATAGAGCTATTTTGTTTTGAAGACAAAATTTCACAAGTAATAATAATTATTTCAAGATATAATTTTGAAATAATTGAAATTAAATTCTCTTCTCTCATATATCCTTACAATGCAAATTATGACAATAGCCTGATAATCCAAAATTTGTATTTGCACCTCAAAATGATGAAATACCTTTTCTTGACAAAGTGAAGTTGCCTCAGGAAATCTTCCAAGTAATAGTTAAAACTAAGAAGATAATTAATGAAAAAGAATGAATTAATAAACGATATGACAAAATAATGGATAATTTTGCTTGATATTACGTCTCTGTTTTATTTTTGCTCCGAGAAGTAATTTTCTCCACTTGAAACAGGAAATGTACTCAGCACCATAATTGCAGCATCATGAATTCAGGCATCTCTGTTCGTATCACTGAATTATATATCAAGTGGCTATCCACTTCACTTTTTCTCTGATGCTTTCATTTCAATTTGAACTTAATCTTCTCATCTTTTGTTGTCACCTACCTCTCATTAAATATTGTCTTGAAGCCGATTTGTCATTTACTTATCCGTTGATGTTGTCAGGTTTCCCATCTGAATTATTTTGCTTTAATCAATTTCATCTTTTAACATTCATTTTTGTTTCGCTATTTTTTTAAATTTTCATGACTTGTGGTATTTTAATGTTGCTTGTTTTCATTATATAATACTTTGCAATGTAACAAAATTAGAGCCATTTGAAATTTATTTAGGTGCTCGACCAA
>CAOIUN010000660.1:0-14836 GCA_948294485.1 Mansonella sp. 'DEUX'
TAGTAGTAGTAGTAGTAGTAGTAGTAGTAGTGGTAGTAGTAGTAGTAATAGTAGTAGTAGCAGTAGTAGTAGTAGTAGTTGTTGTTGTTGTAGTAGTAGTAGTAAATTACTATTTTTATTACCATTATCACTATTATTATTGTTACTATTATTTTTATTGTTGTTTCCATCAATATTATTGTGATTGTTCTTGCTCTTGTTATTGGTTTTATCAGCGTCATGATAATAATAATAGTAATAACAAGAACAATAAATAATAATACTGACAACATTGATCGAATCATTGTTCTCGTTGTTATCATTATTGTTTTCATTATCATTGCTATTATCATTTTTTTATGTTGTCATTGTTGTTATCATCATTATTATTGTTAATATTATTATTTTACTAGTGATAGTTTCGCTTTCATTTGAGCCAATTATTGCTAATTCTCTGTATTATAATAATGATGTAACATTAATAAGATTGCTTTGAATTGAAATGGACTTATTCGAAAATCACATATGACCATCAAATATGGCCATCAAATAGATTAATCTGATTAATTATACATTTCATATCAGCAGTTTCAGTGGCTATTGGGGTGTCCATATTTAATTTATCCAAACATTTTCATTTGGTTTCATAAAAGCTTGATTAAGTAACTTTATCAAATAGCTAATCACATTTTCTCATGATTTCATGAAAGTCTGATTTAGCTAATTAACTTTACCAGCTTCACTAATCAACTAATTTCATTCCTTCGAAACTTTACATTAACACTTTTTTACTTATTGGAAATAATTTTTTAAAAGTGAAAAAAAAGTTTGCTCATTTTCATTGAAACATTTCTCTTTCACTAATTAAAACTAGTTCCTTGAATTGCATCGCTCAATTTTTATCCAACGGTCATTTTTTATCATTGCAAAAAAAAAAATAAATAAGTAAATGCTATTTTGTACTGTTAATTAAAATTATTATACTTCTGCTATACAAATAAAATAAATTCGTAATCAATATAAAAATTAAATTAGGATATCTTTAGAAGAATTTATTTTATTAACAGTATTTTATATTTTGTTCGCAGGAACGAATTTCATTAAAACGAAAAACACTGTAAATTTAAATTAATTGCAAAAAATTAAATGAATTCTGTAACAAAAAATTCAAAAAAAAAAAAAAAGCAGTTGTCTTGTAGCGTCACAAGTCACTGGTGAAGTAAAGTTCACATAACTACTGGATTCATTCAAATCTGCATTCATATTTCATTTTTGAAATCTCATGTTCACGTTGTAAATCTCTCAAGATATATGATAATATCAAAATATTGTTGTTATATTAGATAGAGCTGTCTGTATCTGTAAAAGTATCACCTATAATGTTAGATATCAAATTTAAAAAAGAAAAATAATCCAATTCGATTTCGTCATTTATTCAAATTTGACTTTAATCAATTTAACATAAGCGTCTTCTAAAAAATTCAAATAAAAATTTATTAACAAGTCATATGATCCTATCAATATTCCACGATCAATCATAATCTCACAGAAGATTAACGAAATTTTTTTATTGACGAATCCCGCGATCTGTACTTAGAGGAAAAATATTTCAGAGATCTCTGAACATTATCCTACAGGCATATCTCAGAGATCTTTGCATTATCTTGACAGGATTAATGTCATTTTTGTTCACATGTCCTGCAATATGCCGATTTTGAGAGAAATTATGAAATTTTTATTAAGCTTTGGGATAATGTATTTAGTGCTTAACCTAATCAACTATCCGCTATTTAATTACTGAAATTTTTTTATTAAGAGATCCCACTATTTGCCATCATCCAAGAGGATTAATCAAATTTTGCATTGATTCATATTTACAAAGGTTACTAAAAAAAATTTTCTCTTTGCCTAATGTTTTTTTTTGAAGTGAAATTTTTTTCCAAGAAAACGAAAATCAATTTTTATTCAATTAAATTGATAGATAAATAATGTAAAGAAAATGATCAATTGTTAAATTAGTGAAAATTTTGAATATTTCTGAAAAAATTAAAAATTTTAAATGAAAATTTAAAAAAGACGAATGGTATGTGATGAAGAAAATAAACTAAAATTATGAAAAATAAACAGAAAAAGTGTGTAAGAAAGAAAAAGAGAAAAAGAAGTAAAGAGAGGGAGAGAGAGAGAAACAGAAAGAGGTAGGAAAGAAGAACGGAGTAACACAAAATAAAGTAATTAACTTAACTCTTAATAAGAACCGAGGAGAATTTGCTACGGAAAATTTTACACATTACTTTGATAAAATGAACAATAAATGAATGGTTATGTATGAATATGTTTGTGTGTGTATGTCTACTTGTGCATATGTTATATGTTTTTCTGCGTGTGTGTATGTATAGTTTTAATTTGCATTAAAAAAATAAAAACTGTCAGTTAAATGGGAAAATTTAGATGATTTAGCTCATCACTTTAACCCAGCAAATTTTACAGGTTTCTATGGGCAAAAAGAAAAAAATAATTGCTTTTTTATTTCATTCATTAACCTATTTTTTTTGTCACTAATTAGCCATGCAATAATACCATAACTATATTCATTCATTACTTTTAAAAAATTAAAAATGCTATAAATTGTTTTAACTTATAATAACTGATAAGAAAAGAGAAAGAGAAAGAGAGAAAGAGACGTAGAAAGAAGAAAAAGCTAAATGGAATAGGTTGCCATAAAGTAATTATAGTAATTTTTTAATTCAAATATTATTTACAATGAACAGTTATTCCATTTTTTTTTTTTTTTTTGCTCTTTTTTCTCTTCTCAATTCTTTCTTTTTACTTTGAAATTTTGAACTTAAATTCTTATTAAAATAATTAAACGAAGAAATAAATTAAGATGTCAAATTATGATTTAATTTTTCGTTAATTATGGTTTAATTTTCGGGTTACTGTTAATTTTCAGTGCAAATTTTGATGTTAATTAATATGCAAAGTACAATAACATACTCTTGTCATCATGAATTCCTGCAAATTATCATCATGACATGCAGTTGAAGAGCGCTTTTGTCATGATGTATTATTGCAAGTTATCATCATGAAATAAAATTGGAGATGCATGCAATGACGTATTCTTGTCACCACACACTGTCGCATGTTATCATTGACGTACAACTTAGAAGCTGTAATAATATTGAATGATGTGATGATGTGAGTGTACAGTGAACGGAATGATGATAATTACTAATGAAATTTCTGCACTTTGCATTGTTGCTGTTGTTGCTGTAATATATCAACAATTAAAATCCTTTTCCCATTTCACAATTTTTTCATGAAACTCTAACAAATGATTTTTGAAATAAAAAATCTAATAAAATTAATTAAAAGTTAGTTTTTTGATTCAGATATAACTTCATTATTCTCAAATTATTTTATTAGTTATTTCTGTAATTATTGATCGTTTTTATTAATTTCCAAGTCGCTGTATACGGTTGTGACATATATTGTCGTATCACATATAATGAAGCTGCTCATTACTAATTAGTTTTATAGCATTTTGATAATTCGTCATCATATAATAAACTGTCACATATAATGAAGTTGCTCATTTTCTATTTAGTTTCATAGCACTTTGATAATATGTCATTTTTACAAAGAAATTACTTTAATTAATTTTTTTCTTTAAACAAATAATTTTAGTGAAATCCTAACGACGAATAATGATGTAAAAATTTTACAAGATTTTTTACCATTTCAATTAAATTTTGATTAATTTACTTTTCTCAAAGAAATCACTCACTTGAACTAATTTTAATTAATATAAAAAGATCGAGAATTTTTTATCTAATCTCTTTTAGACAATTTGCAAATAATATTCGTAAATATTTTTAATAAGAAATATTACTATGCTAGAAAATTATGAAAGATTTTTTGATTATATGAAAAGAATTCAAGACAACATTTCGGCACTGATAACTGATAAGTCTACAAAGATGTATAATACAGAAAGCACAAGCAATCAAATCATATTTTAAAAATAGTGAAAGTTTTATTTCATCAATTTGTATTACATAAATTTTCGGCTGAAATTTTGGTCGGTTCATCAAATTTCACATCTCTGTATTTCAGAAAAGCACACACAGACACAACACACACACACACACACATACACACACACACACACACACACACACACACACACACAATTATCCCAACAATGATTTCACAAAAAAATTTTAAATTTGTTTTTTTTCTAGAGTATTTTTTTGTTTTTAAATATCATTTAATTATTTTCTAGGAGGTTAACAAATTGAGAAAAAAAAATGTAAATATGCAAGAAATTGTTTCTATCGAAAGAATGTAGTAATTAGATTAATTGATAATAATAGCAATTGGTAATTATATCATAATTACCAAAATAATCCTTTAACAATTGCCAAAAAAAAAAAAAAAAAAAAAATGGCAATAAAAAATTATTGCTTAATTTTAACAATAACTTTTTTCCTATACTACGATTTTTTCGCATCGTAATTTTAAGATATAGTACGAAAAAAAAGATATAAAATAAATAGCCAAATGTATTTCAAAAAGTTGTTTCATCGAAATATATTTCGGAGTTTTTTTTCCATTTTGAAGGTAGCTTCAATTTAATTTTCATTAATTCAATAATTCAATAATGAATATTTATGGAAAGTTTTAGCGATAAAATATTACTGAAATCTTTTTTTTATTTATTAATTTCATTTCGAATATTTGTTACAACAAAACTCCCCGGGACTTTTGAAATTAACAATTATTAAAATATTTGTAATCATATACTTAAAAAAAACTTTGAGCAAAAAATGAAATTAGAGTATGTTTTAATAGGAACAATGATTTAGCAAATAATAATTAATGTTTTGTAAAATATCGTTACAATGATTTTGAAAAAAATAACAGTGATTGTTATCATTAAAATTAATCAATTAGGATTAATTATTTACTAACAGTCACTGGAATGATTTTAACTGATAATGATATTTAAATGATGATAACAAAATAACCATAATGATATCAAGCTCTCGAATAATGTTAATAATATAATTCGTAAAATCGTAATTTGTTTAAAATGAAGTAAAAGGAAGAATATTTTTGCAAAAAAATATTTTTCAGAAAACTTTTGAACAATAACGGTTAATTGCAAAAATAACCTTGAATTGAAAAATAGAAAGAAAAGTTGATCGGGTTAAAAAATTTGATGAGTGATCGCTTGAAATCAAAAATTACCACAATCATTTCACATGGGACGTCATGATCATTACCATGTTTGAAATGAGCCGACCTTACATTACAATTGTAATTATTGCAGTCATTGTCACTGTAATTGCCACAATCATCATATCATCATCATCATCACCATCATCAGCATCACTATTCATTATCATCGTTGTCAGCACAATCATCATTATTATCATCAACGTCAGTATTTACCATTATTGTATTTTATAATCATTATCAATATCACCAGTACATCATCATCATAATTATCATCACATTCACATATATATATATCGCGCACACAGCAAACATTAGACGATCCGGCAAATCTTTCAGGGTAAAATAGCAGGAAATTACAGATTTTGATGAAAAGTGCAAAACAACAGTAAAGTTTTGGAGAAATAATTGGACAGTATTTTTTTTTTCTTTTATAGTTATCAGACTTGATTGAATTTAATTACGCAAAATGGTCATAGTTTGATTCAATATAAAAAACGTAATGCAACGTAAAGCTATACATTGGAGATTTAAAAACGATTTCAATAGCAGGATATGTTTACTTTTAATTAAACGTCAAACTTTATATTCTATGAAGAACCACTGAAATCTATAAGACCACGTATTAGAGATATATTTGAGATTAGAAACAAAAACGAAAGTGTATTTTTGCAAATGTATTTGGCGCACGCATTTGCTGCATTTTACAATCGTTTTCCAAGCAAATTTATTTTCTTTTTTCATGAACTTACGAAGGTCAGTTCATTTGAATATTATAATTATCATAAATTACAACATTCAAAGAAATTGTCCTTCATCATATCCATATTATTATCATCATCGCTATTATATTAGCATCAGTGTCATTATCTCATTATCATTTATCATCATCTCATCATCACCACCACCATTATCATCAATCATCATCATCATCATCATCACCATCATTATCAAGTGTTTATAAGGTGAAAAGTGTTTATAAGCAAAAGATGAGAATATGATTGAATTATAAATTAAAAACGCAAACTATGTCAATTTTAAATCTCAAAAACTGATTGATATTTAAAAATGATTGATTGATTTCTTTATAGAAAATTATCACCTTAAAAAATTTCCCATCGACATTTCATTTCAATGTTTAATGTATACACTTACAATTCTTTTGTTCTAAACATTATGCCGTCTTTTTTTTTGCGGTAAAAATTATTTTAAAATATATCCGCTAATTTTGAAATTGAGTATATATTAAATTTTAACGAATTTTCCATTTTCATAGATGCAAATTATAGAACCTCTCAACAAATATTATGAAATTTGAAAACATTTCATTTTATCTATGCATTAGCATACAGTACTTCTAGCTTACGGTAAATATATCGTATGGAGGAGCTGATTACAGTATGAAATAGTCGAAGTACTAAAACTGAATGGTAATTGTAAAAAGTTATGGTATCAACCTGCAAACATTTTTTTAATGTAACTTTATTACCTTTGCTCATAAATCGTCAATAGTGTTGTTGCTTTGCTGTTAATTTTTCACCGTAGAATGAGTTTTGCATTTCCAATCAATTATACATTTCTTCATTCCTGAAAGAAAACATCCTTTATTTCATATCTAATTAATTATCGTTGTGAAAAAAAGAAAGTAAATAAAGAAGTAATAGAAATGAACTAACATTAAGACAAGCAATGGAATTTCTAATTAATCACAGATTTTATTTCCGAGAAAAAAATTTGCTTTCCGGAACAATTTACATTACATGTTAAATTAGGGTAAGTTTGGATAATAAAGCAATTTTAATCATCAAATTTGTAATGGAATAACGTTTGAAGAAAAAAAGATACAATTAAGCAAAAAGAGATTTTTTAGATTTTTATAGAAAATAAATTGAAGTAATCCAAAGATTAAAGAAGTTTGGGAAAAATTGAGTGTGAAATAATAAAATTGCAGTTAAAAATGGCATGGCAATTAAAAATTTTATTCATTTTTTTCCAAATTAACCTAAAAAGCATATGATTAATTTAACTGCACCAAAAATAATTATTTTTTTTTTTTAAAGTAATTAAACTGAGAAAAATGTTTTTGTTATTTTTATGTAGTAAATAGCAACCAATAAATATTAATCCAAAAAGGTTTTTCAATCATATTATTTTTTTTTTTTTGCAAAAAGAGGAAAATTTTTAAATTACTTTTAAAAAATTAAACCATTTTTTGTGAGTTAAAAAGTGGATGTTTGATTTTAAAATGGAAAAAGAAAACAAAGATGTTTGTGCGGAAGGAACTGAAAGACAAAAGTGATATCCTATCAGGTAAACACTGAACTTTCATTGATTAAGGTCAAGGTTTTTAATGAAAAAATTAACAAATTAGGCCTTTCAATTAATCAAAATATTGTCTCAAACAACTGATTTATATAAATGAAGTTCAGTTTTTGTCATTTTCTTATTTAAGCTAATAACTTTTTACTTTGGCGTTATTACTTCGTTAATTATTACAAGCAGAAAAAAAGATGACAGGTGTTTTTTTTTTTTGCCATGTAGTCAAAAACATTAATTAGTGCAAAAAAATTAGGTAGTAATTACCGTTAAATAAAGCATTAGCAAAAAAAGGAGAAATCTTAATGAAAAAATTTTTGAAATTAAAATATACAGCAAGTAAAATTGCTGAAATAACTGTGAATAAGCATTATTAAGCGGCATACTACTAATTAGTACTAAATTAGTCAGTAATTTGCCATTAAATGTAAGCATATAACTACAAAAAAAAAAAAAAAAATGTTTGAAAATTAAAGTGTTTTCCAGAAATGACGATTGCAATATTAAATATTCAAACATTTTATTTTTTTGACTATTCAGTTTTCAGAATTTTTTTTTCCGTTTTGGATTGTTTGATCTTCGAATCTTTTTTGTCTTCTGGGCTATTTGATGCTTGGTTTAAAAGTGAATCTTATAAATCAAAGTGTTGTAATATGTCCATATGATCCAATACAAAGTATTTATGTGCTCATTCTATTCGACTTACATCAATTTCAAACTTATTTGCTAATAATGCTCTGGAATTTTTTTTTGAAATCATTGTAAATTAAAGTAAATTAGATTAAACTGCTTCGTGTTGAATAACATGATCAGTGAATAAATATATTGCAATGACATAATCATAACTGTTTTCCACCAAATGATAATCTGAGTATGCTAAACGTAGTCAAATCCATAATATTTCATTTTATTTTGACTAATCAGTTTTAGAGATTTTTTTTTCTTTTTGATTTATTTAATTGGATCATTTCATCTTTTTTTTTTGGACTATTTAATGACTATTCAATCTTTTGGAATATCACGAGAATAATTTGTGAAAAATATTTGCATTGTAATAATGAGAGGCTATACATATGAAATTCAATTACCGGTAACCTGGTAAAAATATAGTAGATGATTGAAAAGGATGAAAAAAAGATTCTGCGTTTAAGATTTAAGACATTTAAGAAGCGGTAAAATCATTTAACTAGCTATAACTAAAAGTAAATCTTTGTTAATTTTACACAAAATATGACACAGGACAGTTCATTCATTCAACATTCATTCATTCATTCATTCATTCAACAATCCATTCATTCATTCATTCAGCAATTCCCTCCTTTTCATGTATTCCATTCCATTCGCCAATTTCCATTACTTTATTAGATTAAATTTTTTAAGTAAGACTTTTGTAAAGTGAATAACAATAAAATGATATCTGAAATTGGTACTATTTGAACGTGCGAGAAAAATTTACGATTTCGTTAAATTGGAAACAAAAAAAAAACTTCAAAGATTTAAAAAACAAAAAAAAATTTGTCACTCAGCAATTGAGATAATTTTTTATAATCAGCATTTTTTTTTTTTGCAAAATTTCCTGCTAAATTTTAAAAATAGGAAACTATCGAAATAATTTGAACAAACTATTATTCGATAAAAAAAGATTAAATAAGCAATTCAATTCATTTCTTTAACATACAAATTTGATTTTATAATATTTTGCAATTGCGAATTGTAATGCAATTGAAATTTTTTTTTTTCGAGTTATTCCAAAAATTTTGGCTAATGAACAGAAATACTCAGTTGGTTCAAAAACATTCTGATTTATTTCAAATGAAATATAAATTGGTTTGTGTGCAACTGATGAATGGTATGGATAATTGATATAATTTCGAAAAATTTTTTTTTTCTTGAAAATACATAAAACACAAAAAAAAGAATACAATCATTTAAAATTGTCACATTTAATTCATTTCAATCATCTGTCATACAAATTTGTTCAATAAATTTATTAATTTAAATTTGATAATTATTAGTGAAAAAGGAATTAATATTTTCATATTATTTCGCTCAACAGTTCCCTTTTTTGGTTCTACACTAATTTTTTTCTTTTTTTCTCTGCTAATATTCCCTTTCATTTCGCTCAGCAATTTTTTATCAAAAAACACTTTCTAATCATCTATCTATCTGTTCTGTTCCCCTCTTTTGACTATTAATTGTTCGTTCAATAATTAAGATTGTAATTTTCAAATGAATCTTTCTAGCAATTAATAAGAATTTTTAATTATTGTTCATTTTTTACAAACTGGCTATTTTACATGAGAAATGGATAAAAAAATAACAGTGACAAAAATGAAAACTACTGATAGATAAGTGTAAATTTTACAATTTTTTTTTAAATTTTGAAATTGTAAAAAAATTATAAATTTGAAAAAAAAACAAATTTTAAAATATCTTTATAGAATTATTACTATTAATGATTATTTTCATCATTGATATATTTCGGTGAATTTAAATGAAGAAATTTATTTGTTTGTTTATTTTTTCTTTCCTTTTCTTCATTTTCATATCAAAATATATTACGAATAATAATTTTTTTTTCTTAAAATATCCATACTTATTAAGTTAATTGTTAGCCTAAAATTATTGCTTTCATTTTACAAAATTACCAAAATGCTTTTACTATGCAAATATTTTTTTTTGCTATAGCTTATTAAAATGATGATGTCATCATTACTTAACCTTCTCGTTTAAACTGAACAAAATTTGATCTAAAAAAAGAGCTAGATTTGTATATTGTTAAATAACAATGCTTATATCAAGTCAAATTTGAGCCAAAACAAAAACAAAGTGGTGCTATCACTGCATTCATTGATTTTTCTTATTATCAAATTAAAACTGAATGTTAGAAAAATAAGAAAAAAGTTGTTTGGATTCATAACAGGAGCTGATACATACCAAATGTCTGTGCTGATTCAAATATTTGAAAAATTGAACTCACATCGTATTAATGATTGAAACGATGAGAATAAATAAAAAATTCAATTTTCTTCTCATTTTTTTTTTTTAAAAATTAGTAAAGAAGACTAATTGTAATCGAGAAACCATGTTTATCATAGCATTCTCACATATGATGATATGATGACCTATTAAATATTCCTAGCTATAATATGAATTGACAATCTAAGGATTTGAATATTAGGCCCCTAAAATGCAACCGAAATGTTCAATGAGAAAATTTATCCTTCAACCCTTTAATCCTCATCAATGAGCATTTCAACACTATCATTATTTAGTGACACTTTTGCTAACACTATCAAATTCTGCATTATCATATCATCATCGTTATCAACATAATCATCATGATAATCATCTTGGATAATATCATTAGCAATATTAGAGTAATTATCAAAAAAAAAAAAAAAAATTAAAATCATTGATTAGTTGCTGCACTAACAATTAAACAACAAACGTTAGAGTTATTTATCAAAAATTTACAACGAAACGGAACAATAATAACTTACCGTGTTGTTGCCGGAATAAGCGATCAAAATTGTCTATCAAATCAAGTTACGACAGATAATATCAAAAGTTTACGGTATAACGGTGTAAGACGAACAAATTCTGTTGGTTTTAGTTCTTGTCAATTTCATCATTCTATCTAATCAGTTCACAATCCACACTAGCTTATTTAACTAATTGCTGAATAAGTTAAAGTGATAAAGTAATCAAGTATTGGTGATAATATATTACTATGAGTTGATTGAATATTACTAATCGAAATTTTTTAAAATGATTTAAATTTCATAAAGCAACAAAGAAAATGAACGAAAATATACATTTTCCCTTTTCAGGTACAAATATGGAAACATGCAACAATAGTAATTAATTCATTTACAATAATTGCTATCATTATTTTCATTATTATCATAAATTTCCGAAATCAATATTTCGAAACTATCACTTATTTCATCGCTCATCCCATATTTCATGCATAAACAATTTAACTAGCAAACATTATGTAAACAAAATTGATGATAAAATTGGCGACATTAACTACAAGGGACATTATTAGGATGAAGAACAAAATGGACATTTTAGTATAACACTTAGATACTAATAAAGACTTAAAATGAAATTTTATCTATTTTGAAGCAAACAAGTAAAAGAGTCATTCGACATTTGCAATTTCGATCAGTTCAATCCCTTTCATAATTAATTTAATTACACTATTAGTGAATCTTTCCTAATTTATTTTGTACAAATAACATATTGTAATTGAAACATTAATTTAATGAAGCAGAAAAAAAAAAGTTCTTTGCAGAAAAATTATCGAAGGAAGGAATGAATGATTTTGAAAAAATGCCTTAAAAAAGCGCAAATTAAAAAAATTAAAAGTATTCAAAGAACGAGAAAATGTAATGTAAGCAATATTTTTTCTCTCTCGTTTATTTCAGCAAATTTTCCATTAATACAATTGTAAAATAAAATTTTTTTCGTTACCTACCCACCGAGTAGTTTAAAGTGCCAGCGGAACATCTGGTATCCGTCACATACACCTACACATCTACACGCATACCTACATACACATACAAACACACACATGCATGCACACACATATACACATTTACACGCATACGTACATACACATACAAACACACACATGCATGCACACACATACACACATTTACACGCATACGTACATACACATACAAACACACACATGCATGCATACACATATACACATTTACACGCATACGTACATACACATAAATAGATTCATGCACACACATACATATATACATTCACACGCATAAATACAAACATTATAAGTACGATTACATGCATGCAAGTATATATACGCGTGTGAACACACAAACGTATTTATTACTGCAAACATGCAAGCACATGCACACTTGCACATATACACATATAAAGAGAAAACGCACACACACATAATTACCAATGTCCACGTTTCATTTTATAAAGATCGAAAAATTTTATTGTAAGAAATTCGTTTAAATAAATTGATGAAATATGCATGATAAGGAAAACGTGCTTTTACTTGTATCTAGCTCTGTTAATTAAAACAAGCGTACGTATAGACATCTGTTAGATTAAAAATAGGCTAGTGGCTACTTTTTGTTTTTTTGTTTTAACCATAGTAGATAAATAATTTTATAATTAATTTATTTATTTGTTACTGCAAACAAAATTTTTGCTGCATTCATTTTTCCCTCTCTATCAAACTTTCCACTTACAAATACAATTTTATAATTCAAAAAATTTTTAAATTCCAACTTGCACTTTGTAAACAGTAAATAAAAAATAGCCAATTTAAAAAAAAAAAAAAAAAAAAAAAAAAAAAAACGGGAAGAAATTCATTTTTAATTAACATTTCTCCCAAACTAATTATCCTAGGCAAAAATTAATCAGGGTAAAAGAAAAAAAAAAATTGAAAACTATTTTAGAGTAATAAATAACCAATGTGTAATTTGATTTGAAAAATTTCACCCAAACTCTTTGAAATGGAAAAAAAAGCAAGCAAAGCGGCAAATAAATGGCTTGAAATTTCTGTCTAAAAAAGGGATGAAATGAAAAAATGATTGATAGTGAGAAAGGTCAATGTAATGATAATAAATAAATGATTGCAAACGATTTGATAAATGTTAATATGAAAAATAATTGGAATTAATAATTTGATATTTAACAAACATTTGATTAACTTTCCTTTTGAATTTTTCATTCCTTTCTTTCCGGCTATTTTTTTTCTTTCTCATTCAATCAAAGATTTTATTTGGAAAATTTTTAAAAAATTTATTTAATTCGCACATGAACACACACATACACATACACAAACACACATACACACACACACACCCAAACACACTTCAAAGACAACTTAATAATCTTTGACGATTGCAGTGATAATTTTGATAATTTGACGCAATGGCACTTTGGTTCTTTCGACTTTTTTTTTTTTTATATAAAAAATGAATATGAAATGTTTGAAAGGAATGAAAATTATCGAAATCGAGCTAAATAATATCGGAAGAAAAATTATCCAAAATAAATCCGTAAATAGCATTGAAAGAAAAAAGAAAACCCGTAAATGGAAAATATTACGAGGAAAAGGGAGGAAAAAAAATTGTAATTTTTATCTATAGCAGGCTAATAGCAAGCAAAATGATTGAATAATTAGGCCAAAAAAAAAAAAAAAAATTGAAAAAGTGAATTTAATTAGAAAAAATCGATTTCATATTCGAAAATTTTTTTTTTTGTTATTTGGGCGTTTTTTAAAATTTTAACGAATTTGTTCGCTTCTTTTTTTTCTTTTTTCTGGCGAAAAAAAAATTTGCACTTTTTTTTTTGATATTACTTGTCAAGATTGATAGAAATGATATGAATTTTTTTTTTTTTTTTGCTATTTGCTAATTCGATGTCTACTGAAATGTGATGAAAAAAGAAAATTATTTTTGAAAAATGAAATTGAATTTCCATTTTGAATTTTACAATTAATTAATGTTTCTCACACATTAGATTTATTTCAAATTGCTTTACTCCACCGTTCACTTATCATCAAAATCCTTTTTTACCCATCACCCATTCTTATTTCCCATCTCCTAAAGTAATCATAAAGATAAATTAGTTATAAAGTTAAAAATAAAAAGGGGAAAAAAAAAAAACGAAAAAGTACAGAAGCGAAAATTTTGTGCAAAAAAATTGAAAAATGTCATAAAATGGAAAGTAATTGAAGACAGCTCCGAACATCATTTACAATTTCTCATTTTAATCATGCCCAAAATACATTCTTCTATCATTCACTTAAAAAAAAAAAGCTAAAAATTAAACTTTTTCCTTTCTCTTCATTTAAAGTGATGACGACAGAGAAAAAAAAATTACAAAATTCATTTTCATATGGGAAAATTTGAAGTTTTGATTGCATCATCAAATACTTAAAAAAAAAAAACTTTCTATCGGTCGTGATCCAAAACATGCAATCAGTTTCAATATTAGTTTTATCGTAATTATTTTTTTTTAAATTTTCTCTTAATTCTTCAATTTCAATTTCTATTTTATCTCAGATCACTTATATACTTGATAATGTAATGCTTGTACTTCATTAAATATCCATTTGTCGGATTACCGAAATCAAAATTATCAGACAGAATGCATGATGAATGAGATTTTGTAAGTAAAATTAAAGCGATGAGAAAGATGTGAGCCAACAATGGGACGGAGGGGAAGTTGTGTCACAAAGGGATTTCGGTACTTGTTACAAGATTATTTGGATAGGGAAAGCGCTTGATGCTCGCAAAGATCA
>CAOIUN010000661.1:0-14619 GCA_948294485.1 Mansonella sp. 'DEUX'
GATTGCGAATGCGTATCAAATCAATCGAATCAACGATAAATTAATCGAATAAACACATAAGTCTCTTATTATGACAACAAGAAAGGAGGAGGAAAAATACGAAGAAGTAACAAAAGGAGAATCAGAATCTTTTAGCTGATATACGAAGCAAACGAAGCGATCATCACATTGACTGTGCACAAAAAGGAGATGGACAATGAAATGAAAAAATTCACGTTAAAAAATGATCTCGAGTTCTTTTCAAGAGCAACCCAAGAAATCACCAAAGGTAATTCCATATCCAATCTCCCTCAATTGTCTTAGCCCACTTTCAGTGGTAATCCACGACACTGGAGAGATTTCTGGAGTAGCTTTAACGCCGCTGTTCACTTCCAAGCTATCCCAGAAATCCACAAATTAAACTACTTAATTTCTCAATTGAAAAGAATAGCATTGCAAACCGCGAGACGTTATCTCTTGACTAAGAGAAGATTTTGAATTTTGAGAGTCTAATTACAGATATCCATTTGATTTGGTTATTCAGTAAGTGTGTTTTGTTCTTATTGGTTTTTTAGTAATACAATTAATTCAATTTCAGTCGAGTTTGTCGTTCGGTTTAAGCGTTTAATACAAGTAGATAAAATATAGAAGAGAATAAATCTAATTTTACTTTAATGACAGTTATTATCAAACATATTATAAAAACACAGACGTCAAAAGTGATGAATCGTCAATGCATCATGAAACTGTTTAGTTCTGTTGCATTATTCGGTCACTTTGTCGACTCCATGTCCGATTTGATGTAATAGTTCGATGAAATTGATCAAATTCCCAAGAAATGTTTTAAATTTTGATAGTGACTTCTGGCTATCGGCTGTTTCTTGGTGGTATACTTTGACCAGTGCCCATCGTGATAATCGGCTTTCGACTACAGTTTCAGTGCTAGCATGCTCTAGATTTTCTTCTAGCGCTTCAAGTTGTCGGAAAATTCTTTCAATTTTTTCTATTGCTTTAATTCATTCATTTTCATTTCGTCGTATAGTAATTTAGTAATAGTCGATGAGTCCCATATTTCTCAGCATTTTTAATTTTTTTCAGGTCAGCATTTTTCGTATAACTTCATAATTTTCGGGAGCTATGTCATAATCAGAAAAAATCATTTTTATTTGTTATGGAAAAGGACGTCTTGAAATGAATGACTTACAGACTCTCCGATATTGTTATCAATAAAATTTGGAAGCAACTAGTTGTAATTTTATTGATGTCCAGATATTAATTATAATAGAATGACATTCAGATTATTATCAATTATTATAATAGGACGATGAGCGAATCACAATTATAGGAGATTTATATACAGGATTGTTTATAAGAAATTATTGGGAGTTACAGATAAATAACAGCGTTGTAAAATTATAAGACTATTAATAAACCTTATTTACTAAGATAGGACAAATGGATTTCCGAAAAAATCGTTTGATTGATAATTTCGGTAGTAAACATTTGAAATTTTGGAAACAAGTAATAAATCGTTATGTGAAATTCTGCGATTAATCATGTCTCTTAGAAATAATCAGTTCATAATACTATCTGGCTTGTGCCAAACATTTTACACTACTATTAGTTCGGTTTTTTCCGATACAATATTTATGCTATCAATTTTAGTTCCAATACTACAGCAATAATTATCATTACAATAATAAGTTATTCGTAATACTAACTTCATAATACTACTAGAAGAACAATTTCAAAAGCTGAGCAGAAAACTGGAAAGACTACAGGAAACATAAACAGTCCAGAAAACAGCACGTTGAAATACGAAACAATCATTGCAAAGAAATGCACGTAACGGTTAGTTCGTTTTTCGGTGGCTAAAGTTAAATTTCTATATAATATATTTAATTATAAGTACTAGTCGAAAAAAGATACTTTCCTTCTTGACGAAAAGGATCAACTTATCTGTATTTAGGCATTTAAAAATGTGAAAAAATTATTTGAATTTAATGGATTATTTGTAGCTGAAAGCATGGAATTTAACATTTATTTAATTGAGCTGGCCTAATTCAATGTGCAATTTAATTCAATTCAATTCAATTAAATAATTCAATACAATTGTTAGATTACCATTACCTTCAGTTTAACATCTACAATGTTCTTTTACTTTCCATTTTTTATTTTTCGACAGTCAAACTCACAGTTACTGAGAAAAAAAACCTGCTGATTATTTAATTCCGGAAATTTTCTTTTGAGTAACTTTATAAATTTAAATTGTTTAAGTTGTTATTTTTCAAAATTTATTACGACTTCAAAATTCTAATTTCAATGTTCCAGTTTATTTCAACTTTGAAATATTTTGAAGAATTCTTTCTTAGTCTTATTTTAATTCCAAATTATTATGAATTCCTATTTTTAATGAATTTTTAATTTGCAATTATTATTAAGAATTAAAGACTCTCTTTTTTACTGTATGATTGATCTTTCAATGAAAAATTACATAAGTATACTTTTACGATGTCAAATTCAAAAAAATTAAATTTCATGTATTTTCATTTTCAAATTACGAGACGGTGATGTATCAGGATAAGTTGTTACGCTTGGCTTGACGAAGATAATCTGGTGAATTTTATTCATTTTTGACGCAGTTTGGCTTGTGACTAATAAACAAGTACGTTTGGATATATGATGCAGCGGAAGTCTGTTTAAGCAGTATAGGTGATATACGGGATTTTCTATAATATCTTTTTTCCTCGGTATTGATTCTATGTATAATCTCAAAAGAGAGAATCCTTGCAACATTATGAATATTTGTCTCCATTTCTCCCAATTGTATCTTAGAACTGATCACTCAAAGTAATCAATATGGCTGAAATTAAAGTACCATTTTAGACAGTTTTTATATTTCTTTTTAAGAAGATAGCATTGTACGATTTGGTATATTTCAAGAGTTTGAAACAAGTCAAAAAGTCATTGCTTCAATTTGACTAACATTGAATTGCAATGTTTGTTTTATTTTATTCTCACACGACTATTTATTCCAAACGATCGAATAGTTTTACACAAAACTGAGCTGAATGTATTAGAAACAATATAATTCATTAATTTTTACAATAACAAAATTTTAAATCATACAAACAATTCACTAAATTTTGTTTTACCAATTAATTTCTCAGGTCTAATTACTTTAAGTCAGTTAATTACAGTTTTGTTTATGAATAATATAAAACAAAATAATTATTGTTTTGGTGGAAATTAAGAATTATCTAGAACAATACATTTAATTAAATGAAAGAAATTCTTTTTTCTCTTTTTACCCCTTGAGACGTTTCACGTTATCTTAACAGAAAATTCTTATTAATTATGCAATAACTATTAATCGGTCAAAACTGCATTCATTTTCTATATATAAATTTATTTATTCGTAAAAGGCAATTAAATATATTCGACTGAAATCTTCGCTTGCTTTTAATTTTCTATCAGATATTGTTTGTATTGAAATCGTTTATTTCTTCTTTAATGAAGCTACCAAAAATTATGAATTAATTGCATTGACAAAAGGGAAATTCGAAAAGGCATAAAATATGATGACTAAGAAAAAATTTGGATGACTAAGAAATTTATAATGATTAAGAAGAAATTTTTTATTTCTTTGAAATGATAGTGAAATGAATGAACAATTTGCTCAGAAACTTTTCCAAGTACAATTTTACATCTGCAAGTATTAATTAGTTATGATATTAAGTACAAAAATTTAAGTATTATTGTACAAACCAAAACTACTTGATTTTGTTGTAGTTCTTTTAAAATAAAACGGAAGAACTTAAAAATCTATTTATACAATTCCATATAATTCTGTTCCGTTCATCATTTTTTCCTTATCATTTTCTTCGTCATCTTATTGTAGCATTGTCTCAGTTTAAATTTTGCAAGGTTCAAAATTTCATTCATTTTTCATTTTCCACCTCTCTCATTTCATATATATCTCTGACATAAAAAAAAATTCGGGCAAATATTTTTGTGAAATTTCTAAAATATTGCTGGTGACATTTAATCGATTTAGTTTTTGCTGATAAACTGTTCAATGCTTGGGAGCTCAGAAGCTTCTGCTATATTCACATTATTATTTTTTCCCCGCTGTTTCTTCATCGGTATTTACTACACCTATGAGTCTTTCCATCGATAGACTGCAATAGCGGTATACTGATGATATATTAAGAATCTTGACAATAGATTAAAACTTCCAAGTAATGTAATGAGAGGCAATTTGATGATTTACAATCTTTTCTAATCTCTCATTCATTTTACATCTCTTCTCCAATTTAAAATTAAAACTCAAAATCAAGCGTAATTTAAAAAGCAACCACCGTATTACAAATTACTATTTTACAGTATGAAATATTGCTTTCTCCAGAATTAATTATTTATTTCTCTACAAATTTTATCTTTACTTATTATATCATTTCGTATTAATTAAAGAGGGATAAAATGTGATTTTTTTTTGTGGTTTTTTTTTCCACTCCGCTATTTCATTGCTGTAGGTGCACAAGCGTTGCAAAAGTTCAACAAATGTTTTATATACAAAAATCGTTTTGTCATTTTGCATTAACAATGACAAAAATTAATGAAAACTTTTTAATTTTATTTTTTGATGATTTTCGATCATTTTTGCTTTTGAAATAATAAAATGTGTTGTTTGAAATTTGAATTATTCTTTCAAATAAAACTTCCATCCAAAAATTAAACGGAAAAAAGATTTTCGTTTTTGTTTTTAATTCGCAATTTTTGTTATTCCGTTTTATTTTTGCATAAACAAAAATTTCGAATGTTTACTTTATAAAAATTCACTAGATATTTAAACATTCTTTAATAATTTTTCATCGAATTATTATTTGAATCTAATTTAGTCTTTTAGAATTTGCAAATCATAATTAGAAATTTTAAAAAGAAGGAGGCAAAAATTAAAATTGTTTGGTAAATTTAGGAACGGACAAATATGTTTGCATCAGAAGAAAATAGCAAAAACAACGACAAGAAAATATCAGAAACAAAATAACTTCATCAAACAAGTTCCGCGCTTTGAACTAATTTCACATTTAAAAACATTGTTTAAAATTATGACACACACACACCCACACACGTGCATACACACATTTACAGACGGACAGACGGATGAACAGACGACGGACAGACATATGCAGATGTGTTTATTTGCTTAAAAATAAATTTTTATTTCCTTATTCCAAAGGAAAAAATTTTTTCAGAAGGAAAATAAACAGTTTTAAATTTTAGTTTTTATTATTAAAAAAAATTTTAGTGACAAAAAAACGATATTACATGAATAGTTCAAATATTTTACTACAATAATTCTGATTATTTTTCTTCCGGTTTATCCTCTTCAATCTGTTTGCATTTCCTATATTATGTGAAATATTTTCTTAACACGGCCTTGCAGAAGTGATCACAAATTTTTCTCCTTTTTGATGATGCAATAAAAAAATGTTGCATTCACGTTCTTCACGTGATTCGTTCGTATGTAAATATCGCTTATGTAATGTTATTCTAATGGATCGCACATCTTTTTTTTTAACCGCAAGTAATTTTGGTTGTTTTTGCACGCATAACACGAATATTTCATGGAATTTTTCATGCTAGAAATAAAAACATATTTGTTTGCAAACAACTTTTTATTTTATGTCAAAATTACATCATACAAATTTTATACTGAACTTATTTTACGTGTCATTTAATGCGACGCATTTAATTACTTTATACTTTTACTTAATATATCCTTTTTATGAACTGCATATTTTGAACAAGCTCAATTACTGTTGACAATTTTGATATGTTCGAATGATCTTAAATGCGTAAAACTAAATCCAGAAAATACGAAAGGATTTCCAACAATTTCTCATCTTATTATTAAAAATTTTTCATGATGCAGTTCGAAAAAAAAGGTTGTTATGAAATTCATTTCTCAAAAAATTAAATTAAATTCTAAACCAAAGTAACCAACCAGTTTTTCAAATACAAAAGTAATTATAGATACGGTATAAAGTAATAAGTTAAATTACTTTCCTACTCTTATTTCTCTCCATTAAATAAAAGATTATTTCCTTTTTTTTCGAAAAGAAGTAAAGGTGAAACTTTTTTGAAAAATGAACTCATCTCTTTTTTCTAATTTGTGAAAACTTCATATGTCGAAAAATTGAAAAGTATAAAGTGCAAGAAATTTAAAAAAATATTTTCAAAATTGTTTATGATGTAACTATGAATTTTTATACATTCTGTTGTTATAATTTCCATTTTTAATAAAGAAAATACATATATATATGTTCCGGAAATAATGCAATCGAAAACCTGCCTTATGGTGCGTTTACCACCTTTCTTTCTTATATCTGTATAAATATGTATACATTCCGGAAATAATGCATCGAAACCTGCCTTCTGATGGGTTAACTTCTTGCTTCTTTTACACTGCAAATGCTCCATTTTCAGTTTCTCTTCCGGTTTCTGTTTAAAATTCATTATCCCTATATTTTATTCTTTTCCTTTGTTTCAATCTGTTTGCGATAAATATGACCCAATTACATCTGATAAAAAAACACCTTAATTGAATATCTTATCACTGCAAAAATTTAATAAACAAATAAGGAAAAGTTTTTTAAAGAGTTGAAAAATGAATTGCATTAAATTTGAACATATTTCTTGCGAAATTTTAATCACAAAAAGGAGAATTACAGAAAAGTTCAATTTATTTCTAAATTTAAAGTTTTTCCGAAGATCCATTCATTAACAAGAAACAAAAATTTGCGAAGAAAAACGAGGCGAAAAAAATTCATTGCTTGCTGAAAAAACATATCGAAAAATGAAATGAAAAAGAAAACTGTGGTTGAACCTTGAGCAATCAGCAAATAAAAATTGTTAATTGAATTGAGCGAATTAATTGCAATAACGACTCATTGTTTTTTTTCAGTAATTTATAATGAAAAATATTGTTAAGTTAAAAAAAATTCAAGTTCAATTAAAAAAAAAAGGTAAAAATTCAAAAAAGACTTAATACAGAGTAAAATGTAATTTTGTGAAGTTTATTCATTTTTAATTTTTGCAGAAAGAAAAATGCCACCTGAAGTGTTCAATTTGTTTTTGTCATTTATTGTCGTTGCTAATATCGCCTATGTGACATCACTTCCATTACTGTCTCATGCACCTCGCGATGAACAAAAACGTTCGTTTTTTTTGGGAAAAAATTCAATCAAAAATTTGATTTTTTTGAATTTTCAGTTGGCTTTTTTAGCAGATTGTTTTGGTTGTAAAATTTTATTTCGTTCAAGTTTTTCTTTTTTTGTGCAAAAAATAATTGTTCAAATGAAAGAATAAACGTGAAGCAGTAAAAAAACAAACAAACGTTTGTTGAGATAAAACAACATACAATTGCAGCAGCTGGAAGCAAAAATCAGGCATAGTGGAATTCGGTAAGTCGGTTAGAATGAAAGGGAATCGTTATTTGAAGGAATGGAAGGCTAATTGCTGGCTAATTATTCTTAGCTTGATATTAGCCGAATTTATTTTCGAATTCAATTTTTTTTTACACTCCCGAAAATCAATTTTTTATTATTTTAACTAAAAATTAAAATTTGAAATTGAATTCTTGTTGAGATGAAAACTCATGGCGTCGGCGTGCAATCGCTAAACTATGGGAGGAACGAAGACGTATGGGCAGAACACCAATTGTTAAGCTTGCGGTATGATAAATTGTTAAAATTGTCGATTAAAATATGATATGTTTAACATTAATCGCTAATAATGAAAGATTGGAGTAATTGATTTTTTCGACATTCTAAAATTTCATAGAGAGAAAAGTTCAAAATTCATTTTCAAATGCTTTGAATAAAAAAAGGACTGATCAAAATGATTGACTAAAAATTGTTATTGTAAAAATAGTTATTATAAAAAAATAACTGATTATATTTTTATAAGATGATTTAATTTCACTTTTAAAATAAATAAAAGTAATGTACCAAAATTGATAATCATGTATAAAATTTTCCCTTATTTTACCTTTATTACTTTTCAACGAAATTATTGGAATTTTTTTCAGTTTCCAGGCTATCAAAACGTTGATTTTATGTTTAAAAATGAATCAGCATCCAAGACAGGTAGTTTGAAGCATCGCTATGCTTGGGCACTAATAATGTGGGCCATTGTCGAAGGTAAAATTGGCGAAAATACGACAGTTTATGAGGCAAGTTCTGGAAATACAGCAGCAAGTGAAGCATACATGTGTCAATTAATTGGAGTAAAATCCATCGCTATTGTAGGCATTTCTTTCATGTTTTGTTTAATTTAAAAAAAGAAAAAATTTTATTTTTTAAAAAATCTTCACTTAGTTTTAATTATTTAATTTTATGTTTTTAGTGTTACGGTATTACTGAAGATTATATAAAAGTGCAAATTTCTGTAAACTAATTTTTCAATTGATTTCATAGTCACTTTAAATTTTGTCATAGTACCAAGAATTTAATTGCAACTTTAAATACAAATTAGCATAAATTCCCAGTTTCAAATTATTTGTGTAACTGAGCTTTAAGGCTAACTAAATGGCAGAATTGATAAACATTCACTTCAAGATAACTTTCAGGTACCAAACACAATCGAACAAGTGAAAGTTGAACATATTCGATTATATGGTGGTGATATAATCAAAACTGATTTAGGCAATCGATTAATTCGAGCTAGAGAGGAAGCCATAAAAAATGATGGCTTTTTCATGAATCAGTTTGCTAATTCGGATAGAGCTGAGGAATTTCATGAAAGTAAGTTTGACTTTCAGATTGAATAAACGATTGCCATCCTGATGATTATTGCAATCAGCTATCATTTAATCATATTTCAGAGAATTGCCATAAATTATATTTTTTAATGTTTGTAAAAAAAACCGTTACTGCTTATTATTTATTTAAATAATTTGAAACAAATTAAAATTAAACGAATAACATTAACTCATTAACTGGTATAAAATCCCAGCTACTAAATCAATCTTTTCTCTCGTCTTTGATCAGCTTTATTTTACAATATTTTTTATTTTTTAAAGAACTTTAATGCATGAAAAATAGTTATTTATTTGAACAAATGAAGGCAGTTAATTAATTTTCCTTTCCTCAAATACCAAATATCCTACAAATTTCGTCTCCGTAAAAAATAAATCAATGATATCTTAAAAAAAATTTTTAAGTGATTTTACTTCTTAGCTGCATTAGTTTAATTAATTCAATTTTTAGCTGTTCAAATTAATTAGTTTCAGATTATGATAATGTTACGCTTCGTAGTTTTCAAATGAATTAATTTAGTTTGCTGAAAAATTGGTAAAAATCTTCAGGCGGCAATTACCCACTGGAAAGTGTTAATTTAATGCATGAAATTTTGGAGCAGATGCGCGAAGATTTAAATCAAACATTTGAAGAGCCTCATTATTTCGTCCATTCTGCTGGAACTGGTCCATTTTTTGCTCAGCCAATGCTTTGATTACTTTTTTTATTTAAATTTAAATATTATTTAAATTTTTTTAATCAAAATAAATTAATTTTCCGTAAGGACAGAACAGTTATCGTCAGCTATAGATTTTCATTTCCGCAAAAATATAACTTTGGTAATGTGGCGGTGAAGAGACGTTACCATACAATAATGTCAGTTTACAGGAAAATTTAGAAAGTATATTGAAGGAAATAGGCGAATAGGGGAAGCAATAGGATGAATCTTCTATACTAAAGAAATAACGGATTTGTCTTTTCGAACTTTAGTTTCCAATTACAGTTACTGGTTCTAAGCCTGTAAAAATAAAAAAAAATTCAATTACCTGAGAACATTAAATATAGGTTTCCATCAAAGAGAAAAAAGCGAACGATCCTATAATTAATTAGCAATCAATTGTATTAAATGAGTTTCCTTTTCTTTCAGCAATTTTTAAGTTATCATAAACTTTAAAACTTAAATTTAAAAATAAATACGATAAAATGCTAATTTCGTTAGTTGACAATTGAATTATTAACATGAAATCTTAGAAAATTGCATTAGAAATTCCAAAATAAACGTTTTCTATTCTTCTTTTCCCATATTTAAATGGAAACTTTTAGTAGTAAAAAAATTTGTGAAGTCGTTGAATTTTAAAAATTTAAAATTAATAGAAAAATATTAATTATTAGCATTTTTATAGGTGGGACGATATCATCCATTGGACGATATGTGAAAAAATACGGGCTGAAGACAAAAATTGTGCTTGCTGATACACAATTTTCAGTGTATTATGATTATGTTATAAATGAACGATTTACAAATGAAAGCGGTGGAAAATTATGGGTAGTACCCGGAATGGCTGGTATCGGATTCGGTGTTATGGGACCGGTAAGACATGGTGTTACATCAAGGTGATACACACTGTAACTTATTATACTGTACTAGGAATGCCATTTATTACTTTGCAATTTGATGAGTGTTGCAAAGAAGATTATTATTATTATTATTATTATTTATTAGTATTTATTTTGTTTATTATTTTATGCTATGTGTTATTAATATTATAATTATTTGTCCCACAATTCCTCTAATCATCTGCCTTACCGAATATAACTGCTTTACTAGATAATCCAACTATCCTGAGGGAAACTTCAGAGGGAACCAGTCACTGAATAGTTGGATTAGTCTTTCACCCTTACATCAAAGTCGGACGATCGATTGATGTCAGAATTGCTTCGGACCCCACGAGAGTTCTTGGCTTCATTCTGCTCAACTATAGTTCACCATCTTTCGGGTCCCAACATATCCGCCCTACTTCACCCTATTGTATGCAATATAAAAAGGGTTATTTTGTGCTATATATATAATTATATTTGTATTTATGATAATAATTATTATTGCTATTAAAGGATTAATTACAATGTTTCTTGATTTATTATTTAAATAATTATTTACTAATGATTTGCTAAAGAAGCGAGTTTTCATTTTCCTTTTTTTAAATTTCAGTTTGTTACGAGCGGTAATTGATCGAGTTATCAAAATTCCGGACATGGCATCAACCGCAGCAATGAAAGTGCTGCAAAGACTAGGCATTAACGGTGGTACGAGTACTGGTGTAAATTTTATAGCAGCATTACATTTAGCTGCAATGCATGAGTAAATAAAATTTGTTATTTGTTTGTTTATTAATTTAGTTGTGGAATTTATTTACTGTTCCATTATTATATCTTTGAACAATTAATTTGTTATATATTTAAAGTTTCATTTAATTTTTAGTTTTGAATTCATTCATCGTTTGAAATGTTTCAACAGATATAATGAGCAATCCTTCAATTATTATCCAATTAATTAATACATAATATTGATGCAAAATACTACAAAAAATTTTCTAGCAAGATCCAGAAAATTCAATTAAATTCTGATTAGAAATAGCAATTGACAGTTTATCATTAATCTAAATATTAATTGAAAATTTTTGATTTGCTAACAAATTTTGTTTAATATTTAAATTTCAGCAATGTTCAAAATCTTAACAATCAGCGATTAATAATTGCCACAATACTGGGTGATGATGGTAATAACTACAAATCATCATACTACAATAGGACATGGATTAGTGAAAATTTCAACGCTCATGGTGGTCTTTCGGTATATGATTGCTGGAAAAAGGTGTGAGGAAATCTTATAATTAATTTAATGGATGTGTCCAGTTAGTTTATAATCAGAAAGTACTTAAACAGAATTTTTTTTTGCGTTGAATTTAATGAATAAATTTTATACATCAAAAAAATTACCAATGCTTTTTCATTAGCTTAAATTATATGTTCTAAACGTATAACATTTTAATGAATTTTAATTACTGATTTAATATGACTGATAGCTTATTGTATGGTTCATTCATTTCTTTTAGAAATTTCCTCATAGTAATCTTTTTTATTTTTTACGTTTCTCTCTTTTCTAAAAAAGAAAAATTAATATTATATTAAGAAACCAAAATAAAAAAATAATTTTAGGAGAACAGAAAGTAATTTTAGGAAATTGAGAAAGCACTTGAATTTGGTTCAGATCCGTTAATTTCTGGGCATGAACAATGTAATCCATCCAATCTTGATGATAGCAATTTCCAAGATCGTCGAGCAAAATGTTGTTTGTAACTCATCAGTTTTTTGAAATTTCGTTTTTTCTCACTTTCTTTTGAAAATTATTCAAATTTTTCTTTTGAAAGTGTATGTAATTGATTTTTTAATCTTGATTGCAATCTCAATTTTAAATGACTATGAATTTTTAGGGCTGCCAAGTCAATTAGTATAGACACCAAGTAAACTAGTGTAAGTACCAAATCAACCAGTGTACTACTAAATGAATTAGCATAAGTACTAAAGAGTTAGTGCTAATATTAAAGAAACCAGATAATAAATTGAACGACTCTTAGCAAATTGATAAAATTCCCCAATAAGATAAAACATTAAAACAGAAGTATACCCATGAGCTAATATCATAATTTACGATATATTCTTACCATAATATATCATTATAACTTCCAACAGCACAAACTCCATATAACAAATAAAAAAATAAGCAGCTAAAGACTTACAATCACTTTGAACTATACAGATGAACTTAAACCAAGCTAATTGAAGAAAACAAAAATAATAATGCCAACCCCAAATGAGCTTGCATTAGTACCAAATGAACTAGTGTTAGTATTAGATGAACTAGTTTTAGTACTTGGTTTTTCAAAATAGAATATAATGAGGAAATTTGTGGCATAGAGTTAAGATTATAGCATTTTGTACTGAAATTAAGATTGAGGTATTATTAGAACATCTCAATTGGCACTTAAAATTGATAAATATATGAAATTCATTGCACGCATTAATGTAATTGTCATATTTATCCAAAGAGAAAAATTTTTTCATGTGGAGCAAATGATTAAATTACATCAAAAATTATTCGTTTTTTATAAAATTTTATTTATATACCATTGGTATAATCATTGTTAATTTATATTTTTAATATTATTTCTTCCTTACTTATTAAATTTTAAATTTTGAACTAAATTAGAAAATCAAATTATTCAATCCCATTCAATTTTCTTTCATCGAAATTGTTATTTTGATTGATGAGCCGTTGTGAAGAAATTCTGCGGATAGTTTGCTTCACCTTCAAATATCCATGTCTTTTTTGATGGCACCTGAAGAATTATTTACATAAAAAGTTTCCACCAAAAAAGATTTAATTAGTTAAAAAGTCAATAAAAATTAACACCAAATTTTGTCAGATTCGTTTTTTTTGTCTTAATATGAATGTCAAATAATAAATATTATTGTTATGATTGAATGGTATAAATTGATGTAATGGTTAGTATTGTCTATCTTATATTATTTCAATTTATGTAAATTTTATAATCACTGTTTGATTAGAAAAAAATAAGCTCAAAAGTTTTTCATTGCAATCCGAAATGAATCATGCCGAAAAAGAATAGAAATCGTACGAAAAAATGTTAATGCTAGCCGTTAGAATGATGATAAAAAAACAGGATAAACCAACGATTATGATACGATAATTTTTTCCGGATCCTACAACAACATGCATACATTAATCCAAGATTTAACTATCATTACAGAATGATCAAGGCAACGTTTGATTTGTATTAAAATATAACTTTAGGAAATATATACTTTAATTTCTTAATGTTGCACGGGAAAAGTGGAAGTGAACAATGTCAGATCAAACTATTGTTTATCAGGTGGATCTCATTCCAATCCAATTCCACCTGGTTTGCCAAAATTTTTCTTGAATTGTTTTCTGCTTAGCTTTCATAGGATGCCGTACTAGTAGCCTTTACAGGAAATGCTGATAAAAATAAAATTTTTGAATGTGAAAATGACTTCAGTGCACTGCATTAGCTTGATTTGGGATACGGTCGATATTTTCGGAATAGCTATTGTTGATCAAATTGGTGAAAGCTGAGGTGCCAGGAGGAGATTTTGAGCTTGAAGATGACGATAAGTGGAAAAAAAAGGAAAAAAATTCACATTGAAATAAAATTGGAAAAAATGAGAATTTTTAACCCGAGTTCAAGATTTGATTTAAAAATTTATTGGCACTTAGGTATTATTGCGGTATTGATGAGATTTGAGTAAATTTCAGAAATGACTTCAATGCAGTACTTTAGCTTCAACAAGTGAAATGGTTGCTACTGTTGTACAGCTGTTTTTGTCGGTGATGAAATTTGAGACGGAAAAAGCGGTTCTGAACAGTGGCGGGGTGAAGAAAACGGTTCTTATAGCGGTGGCGGAAAAATAAGAGATCATGTTGTCTTTTGAAAATTAATTTCTTTTCCTTCGATGATAATTCTTTCTTCAGGACTACCTTTCTTACTTTTCTCTTTAGAAGTTTACCGTAGAAATGTGCATTTGATGATTGATGCGAATTATACTCCGTAGATGTGACAAACTTTAACTGAACACAGTTTCGGCATTATCTTTAAAAGCAAAAAGCATAAAATCATTGTTTAAAATATATATATAAGTACTCATTTCATGGCCCGAAAACGCGGTCCCCCTGCGAGGTAGAAATTTATTTGGAAAAAAATTAAACAGAAAATGAAAAAATATATCTAATAAGGCA
>CAOIUN010000662.1:0-14604 GCA_948294485.1 Mansonella sp. 'DEUX'
AAACAAAAGAAACGACAAAAAAGTGATGTGAGAAAAATTTGCATATTTACTGGCAGCCGATAACAAGTTCGAATGATATGCAAATTTTACATAGTGCTTATTTTGCCGGAAATGAATTCCTGCTACTTTACTATTTCTTTTCATTCATTTCATATTTATTCGGTGCTGGGAGATGATTGATATGATGATCGATGATGAGTTGCGCGATACAATGCTATATATCGGAATTGTTTGATGATTGATACCGGGAGATTTAGCATTTGTGGGAGATGAAATGAATTTAGATGAGCTATTTGAGAGGAAAATTCGAAACATATAGACTGTCAGAAATTAGATCGGGAGCGGAATTGATAAGAGGGAAATTGATAAGATAGAAGAAATAGGTTGAAACGATGGGATGAGGCACAAAGGATTACATGTTTTCTTTACCTATCTTAAATTTTCCTTATCTGTCTCCGGAAGACTTGCGGAAAATTGTATTCCGAAATGGATCACAGAAAAGAGTCAAATTTAGAAGCTGATCAGATAATTTCGTGAAAATAGCTTGAACTGCTACTATTCTGAAATTTATACGGTACTGTTACTATTTTGGAATTATAAGGTATTTTCTGGTACTTTTTTTAGCTCAAAATAAAGTTTAGTAGATTTCTGCTTAAGTTACTAAGTTAATTTTAATCTTAAAAGATCTGAAAATTAACTGAAGAATGTATAATTAATTATTCCATTGAATGAATTGAATAAAATAATTTAATTTAAAAAACTTTTCAGGAAAATCAATGAGTAGGAAAAAAAACAAATTTTAATTTATTTGTGTTTATTTGGCAAAAAAAAGCTTTCATACTTACAGTATTTGTTTCTATATAATCATGATAATAATTTCATGATTAATTTCAGGTTTTATTTGTAATTTCTATTGTTAGATCAAGAAGTATGTCATCAACCAAAAATGTTTACATAGTGCGAAATATTCTGCAAAGTCCAGAAATTCCTCAAATGGGAAATAATCCGGGAAACTTGACACAACTGACTAATTCAAACGATATGCAAGATGATGGAATAAATCGTATCAGACAACAAATGATGAAGTAGCGAATCATTTCACGATGTCTACGATCATTACGTTCTGCGAAAAATATGCGACATCGTACGAAGCACAAAAGCAATGAAGAAAAAATATGAAAAATATAAGCAAGAAATTACTGAAGAAAAAGTAAGTTCAAAATGTAATTTGATAAAACCAAAAAGTGCTTTTTCATAGCTTTTGATTCTGTTAGTTTTTTTCGTTATCTCCTGGCACATTTAGAGAATATTCAATTTTTCCTTCAAATTAATTGCTATAATATTTAATTACATCTTCTCTCATTTCTTTTTTTTTGATCCAAATTTTCTTTTTTAACAATTTGAATTAATGCAATAAAAGTTTTAATTATTAATTTAAATTAATATAATGAAAGTTTAATGAAGAAATTATTATTTTTGAACTTTATAGTTTTCTTACACTAATAACAAAGAAAAAATGATCCATAATAAAAAAAATGCTTGAGATAGCAAGCGGTAAAAATACAATGTTCATATGAATAAACTGAAATAACAATTAAAATTCACTTTTCTTATTTACTTTGTCAAATTACCTTTTAACTAAATATTAGGTAATGAACGAAATCTCTCTAATATTAATATATAATGTATTAGCGGTGAAATTTTTATGACATATCAATTCATCAAATAATAAAAGTTTCTTTCCACAAAAAATTTAAGAAAATATTCAATTCAATGTCAAAAGTAATTTTTATATAATTATTATGTTACTAATAATTACTTTTTTAATTTTTGTACCATCTTTCCTGTTTATTATTTTAATTTTCAATTTAATTTTCCGCTGATTCGTAGATCACAAATAATCCGACAGTATATTCAACTCAATTTCAAGAGTAATTTTGAATATCTTTAGAGTATTTCGTTATTATTTTACTATTAATTACTTTTCCAATATCTTTACAATTACTATTTTTAGTTTCATTTTACTTTCAAAAGCTTACTCATGATACGGTAAATAGTATACAACATCTATCTGTCCACTGAAGTCGTCTGCGTCTTTCATTACGTCTAATTGTTTTTATTCTCTCATTATGTTAACTGATCGTCTTTTTTTTCTCAATAATTGTCTCTGGTCGGATAAAATGATCTATCAGTAAATAGAAGAGTATGACAGAGTATAAGTTTTGTACGTAATGTTTTATTAGTAAGACATTTGCATGTTTCTTTGCTGGAGAGGATTATTGATAGATTAGAAAATGTAATCTTTATTATATAACTTTTTATTGTATTGGTATTTTATTGGGCATTTAGTTTATTGTATTGAATAGTTTGTTCTTTCTTATAATAGACGATAAATACACTGTTTTTGAAATTTAGTATTTTATTTGTATTTCAATTATTTAGTAGTATAGAATTTACAACCGTTTTCCTGTTATATAATTTAAAGTATTTAATTTTTTTCAGCAAATGGATACGAAGTTAGCCAGCGATTGCTAAATTGGCCCAAATTTGCCAAATTTGGCAGACTTAAAAAATTATCTGCGCAAAGAGCAGCCGCTATATTTCCAAGCATTGGAAGGATATTTACTGAATGCGGCAAATTTAGTATGTTTTTTTTTTTTCTGATATTTATTTGTGTTATGGTAAAGTAGGGAGAATTTTTGTATAAAGAATAACCTAATAAATAAACAATTTCTGATTTTCTTTACTAATATTGCGATCAAAATTGATCAAAAAGAGGAGTGAACAAAGGCTATGCAAATGAAGGCTTATTTTTTTTTAAATGAAATTGTCACGGAGGGCATTTAGTATAAAGTGTGTATTTCACTGAACTCTTTATTAATTGGTTTAACTGGTTCTTCTTCAGATTAACAACTTAAGAGGAAGATTGGAGCGAAATGATAAAGGAGAAAAAGTGGACGCTCCAAGATCGGAATTATTAGAAAGCGCAAGTCCGCCATCAGCTCGAGACGAACTGCACGGAGTGGTGGAAGCAGTACTACTACTGGTGCAAGATGAGGAAGAAGAAAACGAGTTGATGGAGAGGCGGCAGGCACCACACGAGCCTTTCCTCAACGAGGAAAGTGCCGATGTGGCATCAAGAGCGCAAACAGTGACGGTCCGGAAACGACGAGAAGCGGTGACAGTGCGCGAAATTGTATTGTAAGTTCATTTTTAGACAAATGTGATAAAAACTACTAATTATAAAGCACATTATAAAATGCAAAACTGAACTTATTTTGTCGGCTGATTTAAAAAAGAAAAAATTATGGCATTATTTATTTTATAATGCATTTATTTGGAAAATATGAGTAGCTTGCTGAGCGAGTAAGCAAGGAGAATAATTTGCGGTTATTTATGTAATTTATTATTTATGTTGTGAATATATGTTTCAGGCGTTCCCGGACCGTACGGATTCCGATAGTAGTGAGCGAAGGACGCAGAGAAGCACCAGCTGGGCCGGAAGCCTTCCATGTGTCGGAAATGGAAGGTTTACCAACTCAATGTGCAGAACAGCTGGTTGTGCCAGAAATCGACCCGTATAGGGTGAACCGTAGTGCCGACGGGTCAATAATAATTGGTAAGTTTAAAAGTGTATGATTCTCAGATTAAAATTTTACACGGATTAATTTATGTGAATTTAATACATTTAATCTTTGTAGAATGCGGTATGTGCCCTAAAGAATTTGGAACTGTAAAGGGATGGCGAATTCATGCGGCCAAAACGCATCGAGGAAACGGTGAGCTTTTTGGAATTTATACATTAGGTTCAGTTTTTTGAAGGAATTTTTTATATTTATTTTACCTAAGCACTTTAAATACAATATACCTATTTCAGGTTTTTGTCAGCAGTGCGGCCATTTCATTCGTATGCCGCATATTCGTTCCGAAGAAAAAGAAATCGCAGCCACGATGGAGCTCCATTCTTTGGAATGGTGTCCCAATGCCACGAAGGCTGCAATGAATGAAAGAACCGTGAAACGTAGAAGGCTCCAGCTGGTGGGCAGAAACGATGATGCAGAGCGATATTATATTCCCGGTAAATAAACAGTTTTCTTTTTTTTCAAAAATAGGAAATTATTGTATTAAATATCCCTGCCCGGTCAATATTTGCTTTATATTTCAGGTGCACAGTAATAAGCGATTCGATCTATGCATTCCGATAATGATCACCGCTATCCAAACTTCGTCTTTCGCTCCAATTTTCTTCTATCCACGCAGATTATTCTTTCAAGGTTTTTTTTGCAATTTTATTAAATTTTTTTTGTTTTGTTTTTGTTTTACTTTGTATACAAAGTTGCTAATTGTTGAATTATTATTTTCCTTACTTATTATTATTTTCCAAGCCCTTTATTATCTTGAAAAAAATCACAACCAAAGTTTCGAATTTCCGATCTACTTCCGCTTTTCATAGATGAAATATTTCTTTCGAATTTCAAATCGCCTGATAAATTTGGAAAAACGTGACCTGAAATCGTTCAGTCGTCAAAAAAACTGTTTGGCATTTCAAATTGCTTTTCATTTTGGTTGTGATTTTTTACATGTATTTGTGCTCACTTTTTTTTCTAACATTGTTGTTTTACTAAAGTTTTGAAATAAAAAAAAAAAAAAACAGTAAGAAATAAGAAAATAAAAAAGAAATGAAAAAAAAGAAAAAAAGGGTAATAAAAAAGAAAAGAAAAAGAAAAGAAAAAAGGAATAAAAAAATGAAAAAAACAAAAAAAAAAGAAAAAAGAAACAAAAAAATAAAAAAAAGAAAAGAAAAAATAATAAAAAAAGAGAAGAAAAAAAGAAAAAAGATCAAAAAAATGAAAAAAAACAGAAAATAGAAAAAAATGGAAAAATTAAAAAAAGAAAAAAATCAAAATGATTAGCTATATTTTTTTTGTTATTTGCAGTGGCATTAAATGTCAAACAATTGAATTCAAGGTTTGGGAGAAATTTAAACATTTTAAGACATTGTAAGAAAGTGCTTGCGCCTACTATGCATCATTTCTGGTGTTGTCAAAAAGTGGAATCTTTTGGGAAACTTAACTTTGATTACCATAAAATTTGGTCATAACTTACTAAATATCAAATGAATTTGAATTCAATTGTTTCTTCATTTTAATTGCCTGGTCTAGCAAATTCTTTACTAAGTGTTTGCTGTTCTTATTTCTTTATTTTGTTATCAAGATAACACTGTTGATAGTCAAATGTTTTTATTGATTTGTCAGTTATTACTAATGGCTCTTAGAAACTTTCGATGTTGCTTATTGTTTCTAAGTTTGTTAAACTTTTCCGTTAAATTTGCAATGTACGATACCAACTTATTGAATTTTAATTTTATATATTTAACTTGCAAAATTGTATAATGTTTTAGATAATTTGATTTTGAACAAGAGATTTTGAACAGAGGTAGTTAGAAGTTTTGAAGTTTTTCGTTTATTAGTTAGAAGAGAGAGAATTAATTAGTAGGGCGATTTCATTTTTGTTGAAATTTAATAATTTTTCCTGCTTTAATTTAAGCATTCCTTTTGATTTAGATCTGACAGTTTAAAAAGTTGAGGATTCCTCTATTTAATTATGAAATGAATCACAAGTTGGTAGCAGTGTTGCTATTATCTTATCCGGATTAGCATGATCGAAAGTAAATATGTAGTCATGTCTATTGTTAGTCATGTCTACGAAAGTAAATATATAGTCATGTTTTTTTTCATTTAAGTTAGAACATAAAAAAAATGTTAGGTTTTGAAATTACGGAGAAAAATTTTCTGAGTTCTGAATTCTTTCCATACATTTTTTAATCCTCAAAGCGAATTTCTGAACTTTTTGATTTCCTTCTTTAATTTTTGAAATATATTTCAGAATTAGAAAAGTTTTGAAGTTTTTAAAAATTTCGAAAAGAAGTTTTGAAGTTTTTCGTTTATTAGTTTTGGATATATTTCCGCAATTTTGTATTAATTTTGTGTGTGATTTTTTAGAATTTATGATACTTCAAAAAAGTCTACATTTTTTTCAAATGTTTGATTTCTTCTAAATTTTTGAACATTTACAGTGGATTTTAAATAGCAGAATGATTTTTTAAACTCCTGCTTTCCTCCACATTTCCCAGATACATTTTTACATTTATATAGTTTGGGATATTCTTAAAAATCTATGGAAATTCTCAGATTTAAATCTTTTGAAATACTGCATTTTTCTTGGTTTTTGAAAGTTTTCCAATTGTTCCAAACATCAATCTTTTCTTGATCTCTTAGAATTTTCACGATGTTTCGAACTTTGCACACATCCTTATCTGTTTTATTTGTTTATATGTTTACTATTAATTTCACTTTTGCATGTTTTTTCACTTCATTTATTTTAGATATTTTATCATTAATTTTACTTTTCCATGTTTTTTTACATTGTTTTGTTTTTTAATTATTATTATTTCTTTCCATTTTTTTTATTTCTGTTTCATTTCTATTTATAGATTGTGCTATAAAAGTACCTCTGACTGTCTTACATCACATTTCAAATGGTTGATTTTGTCACTCAGATCATTTAATTCCTAAGGCATGTCAAATCCTTCTAGAATTCTTACAGGGTAGATTTTTTGCAACCTATCATATATGATCACTATAAGAGAGAGACAGGGAGAGGGAGACATAGAGAATAGTAGAAAGAGTTGAAAATGTAAAGAGAACATATCAGTAGTGTAGTTGCCAGTGGCGATGATAAACATTTCAACGGTCCCTATCCTAGACTGATAGAAGAAATAGTGTGGAAGTAGGGGAAGAAGAGGAAGAGGGCTGACTGGAGAAGAGTATGGTGAAGGAAGTGAGACAGGACAGGTTGTTGAGAAGGAAACTAAATGGAAGTTTTGTAAGAACGAATTTAAATTGTTCGTTTCAGTGAAATTTGCTTAATTTGAAAGAAGAGAATGCTACAATGAAAGGAAGAGGACGAGGAAGCAGAAAAGAAAGTTCAATTGAAAGTTTTATTAATCCCTCAGGTTTGCATCCACTGACATTCATTTCATTTTTGAAGATTAAAATTTTATCTATTACATTGATATATGCATCAGTAAGGACAGTTTAATGCTGCTGCTGCTATGGGAAAAATCTCCATATATTGTGGAATATAATTTCTTTGCCAATTCATGTGTTTATTTATGTGAGCAGCAGTTAATGCATTTGTAATATTTGCTAGTAGATTAAAAGTAGTCTATTTTCCAGTGGGGAAAGGACATGGTAGACAACTGAAGTTTGATACTGAAGCTGAAGCTGGACCTGCAAGAATTGAACAGAAACATACTGAAAAAGTATTTCTTAATTTTATTTTGCAGTAAAATATAGAAGGATTTGATTTAAAAGCTTTCAATTATGTAGAGACATATGAAATTATGAATAAAATAAGGTCACTTGGAAGCCTGTTTTCATTTGTTTCGATATAAGATTTTAAAAATAATGAAATATTAGTATGAACGAATCGAAAAATTGGTGTGCAGACCAGATCATGGGAAATTGGGTAAGCTTATTAAGCTAAAGGCCAATTTCAAACTCTTGAAAGTACCAACTTCTCTGGAACTTTTCTGCTACCATGTGGATGTTATGAAAACAACCAGGAATGAAAAACTTGTAGTGGAAAACAGGTATTTAATTTTATTTTAAAACTTGATTTTTAATTATTGGAATGTTCATTATATTGTTTTCTTCTTTGATTTTATTTACAATGCAGTACTATCTTATTGAAGAGATTATTCAGCTAATGCTTCACAATCATTTTTGCGAAAACAGTGTCACTTTGCTCTTCATTCAAAAATTTAAAGAGTACTACTGTGAAATGGATGCTTCCATGTTTCCAGTACTTCCATGCAGTAATATATCTTTGATGTCTTCGTTGGATTAGCTTTTGTAAATCGTTTGAAAATGCAGCAGTAAGTATGGCTTAGTGATGTCACTTTCAACATGTTCAATTTTTTCTTATAAAAGAGAAAAATATGAGATTTTACAGAATATTTTTTTTTTTAGAGATATCTGTCGTGAAATATTTTGGAAAATCATTTCGAATAATGAACAAATATTTGGCACAGGATACTCTCTGGTATATGATGATTGTCATACGCTTTATTCTCGTAATAAGCTGGAGACTGAGAAGCCAACGTTGGAACTGCAGTTATTAATTGAACCGGAACCTGGTTTGAGGGTATGAACTTCATATTTATCAATTTTAAAGTGAGTTTTTTATAATTTCCAAACTGTGAACATTTAAAGTATAAGGTAGTGTTGTTCATATCCTGATTTTATGTTTCTCCTGTGTATGATAGCTGCATGAAATTTTTCTTGTTGATTCTTGTAATCATTACATTTATTTCTTTCTATCGTCTATTTATTTAAAACTCATTGTTTTTCAGCGACAGTCCCATGTATCTTTCTCAGTTTTTATGTCAATCACCAATCATTTCACTGTTACTGTCGATGAACAGTTACCAAATTTCCGGGCAAGTATGCAATTTTTGGATTGCTTGGTCAGTCAACGAGTTCGCTGTCCTTATATGTATGTACATTTATATTTGTCTTATATGCTTAGGTCTAGGTGATGGATGACAAAGTCAGAAATATAGCAGTTTTAAAATTATGACTATTAAATTTTACTTCAGCTGATGCACTTTTTGTATACGACTTATTTGCTTTTCCAGTTAAGAAACTGTAGTTTCTTAGTTGCTTATAATTTGTTTTATAAGTATTCAGGACTATGGCTTCGTACTTTTATCCGTTTGATGGGTGTATGTATATGAAGCCATGTGAAGACATTCCGCGCAGGGTTCCAAATATAGGTCCCGGAATGGAGGCATGGACTGGACTATATGGTGCTGTAAAACGCTGTGAAAAAGGGCTCATGATGAATGTAGATGGTGAGTAAATTATCTGATGTTTTAGAAAAATCATCGAGCATATGTGTTGATTAGTTAAACTGTTTATAGGACATTCTTTAACTAGATTAATCTCAGGATCGTTTCCACATCATTCCTAATAAATTTTTAGTTATGGATTTAATAATTGTCTACCGATCATTTCAGTGTCCACAAAGGTTTTCTACAAAATCGACATCTCGTTGATTGACTTCTATGTGGATGTTTTAAATGAATTTGTAGGCCGAAGAAGGCCATACGATAGTGATACGGTAAAAAGTGAAACATTTACACTGTCTAGTAACCAAAGGCAGCAGCTGAAGGATGCAACGAAAGGTGAATTTTGAATTAATTGTGGGCGTATATTCAGCAAACAATTTTTGTAAAGAAATTCATCCCGAATCATGTGTATCAGTATGTTTACACATGTCCACAGAGGATTTATTCATAAGATCTTATGTGCAATAAAACTTTTGTTATCAGTTGCAATCAGTGGACATGTCCAAAACATTACCGATCAATCATGGTCCATTTTTTTTATAGTACATTATAGAAATTCGATTCATCTTAATAACTTTTGACTGGAAAATTAGCTAGTCTTAGCTTCTTGAAAGATCAGTGTCAGATTGTGCTATACTGATTTTTGCTAAACATTTGAATCTCCAGCTGTTTTATTCAAAATGATATCGTTAGAAGTTGCCACAACAAAATGTTTTTAGGTTTAATATTGAAAGTGGAGTATGATAATAGACATGTCAAGTTTGTTGATGTTGGATTGCCTGCACGAATACAAAGGTTGATTTATCTTAATTTAGTTATGCATTTTGTCATCATGCCATACTTTTGTAATTTGTTACTGTTAGACTGAGTTTTAGGTTTCAAATGAAGCGAAGCGACGACTCTGTGGAGGAATTAACTGTTGAAGAATATTTCAATCGCTATAAAAGTAGTTTACTGGTTTTTTTTTTTTTTTTTTAAACGTTATATTTAAAGAGGATAAGTTTTGAAAATTGATGTACATTTACACTGTTGAACAAATTTTCTGTCTTATTGTTTTTCTCTTAATTGCTTTTTATCGGTTAATCCTTATAGATATACGTCTGGAATTTCCGAATCTTCCGGTAGTACATTGTGGTACACTAACAAGGAAGGAATATTTTCCGATGGAGCTTTTGCGATTATCTGACAAAGTGCAGCGTGTAAAAAAACGTCTGACACCGTTTCAACTCGCAAAACTGATCAGAGTAAATATTTAAAAATAAGCTGAACGACCAGTGCGGATACTTTTTTTTTTTTCACATGATTTATGATTCATCCAAGTAGATTAGTGTTAGAAACATTTGATGTTTGAAAAAACTGAATTAATTTAGGAAATATAATTAGTAAGATCTCTAATACATAATCTGATGAAAACATTGTAGTAGCGAGAGACTAGTTTAATTTAGTTAATAATGGTAGAAAGGCATTAAGTTATGAGATGAGTGGGAAGTAATACTTGGTTAGAGAAGAGAATACTCGATAGAGTATTTCTAATGTATTTTTTGGTTTTATTTACTATTCAGTAATATTCCAATGGATGGAATTTTGTCTCCCATACATGTATATTTTTGCAATTCTTCTTTGTTCAAGGATACGGCTTTGAGTCCTTTGGAGAGATTCAGAGAAATTGATTGGTTTCTAAATGGCATGGGGTTAGCTACCGATGATGAGTTCATTAAGCAGTTTGAAATCAGTTTCCCTTCAGTCAGTAATGGAGTTCCGGAATCAGTTCAAATTCTTGGTCGTATTTTGCCGTCACCTGCAATTCATTTTAAGGTGTGTTAATTAGAATTTAAATTTCATTCGTGGTTAGTTAGTTTTTTTTTTATTGCTTTCATTTCTAATGAATTATCATTTCTGAAAAGATTACTTCTGCGTTTAAGGGTTTGAGTGGATAGAAGAAGCTTTTAGAAAATTAAATGGATTTTTCCCTGCAAAAAATAGTATTTCATCAAAGTTAATCGTAATGGTCCTTCATTTATAAAAATATATCATTTCTGCAAGGCATCTGACACAAAATTGCAGACAATTGAATTACCAACCATGAACGGTTTTTGGCAGTTAAAGGACCATTTCTTTCAAACCTCCATTAATGTTCATTTCGCTGTTGTATTGGTTGATCGAGCAATTAATAGGCAACAATTTCGGTATTTTTTTCATTTTTAATCAGAATGAATCTTTTATTGAATAAACAGATAATTATGGCTGGATGTTCATAACTGTTTAAAATTATAGACCATCATTCGATGTTTTAATTAATACCTGCAAACTCTTCGGTATGGAATTTGTGAGGAAAAATTTGGGATCAGATACTGTTGAGGTATATTCGTGGGATACACATAAAGAAGAAGCTGACATATACGTACGCAATTTCAAAAAAATATGTAGTGAAATAGGGAAAGAAGTGAAGCCGCTAATGATCTTTATCACTCCGGAAAAGAATGATGAAACATATGGTATGTTCAAAGTTTTTTATTTAACGATTAATGGAATTCCATGATGATGGATATTTTGATATTGGTGCAGCACGAAATTTCTTTGCAGGACGAATAAAAGTAATTTGCGATAAGGAGGAAGGTATAGCGTGTCAAGTAATTCTTGCCGAAACATTTCTCAAAATGCGTCAGCATAATGTTGTGTCTCACAATATTTGTTTGAAGATAAACGTCAAATTGGATGGCATTAACAACGAAGTTGCGAGAAATCAGAATTAGTACTTTTGATATTTTATATTTTGGAAATTCAGAAATTGAATATATGGGTGCATATTGCTTGACCGCAACCGTTGGTGTAATTCGCAGGGATTTTTGAATTCATTCGAGATAGTTATTGTGAAAGCAGTTTGGTAGCAGTTAAAGCAGTTATACTAATTCGAAGATGGCGGATGGAGAAATACAAAAGACCATATTATTTCGTGAAAAGTATTTTTAAGAATGTCTCAAGACATTTTTTCAGCTGGAAGAAATTCACTGATAGAGAAGCTCCAACATTGTTCATAGGTATTGACGTCACGCACTCACCTTCAGGCGATTCGTCGATCCCGTCAATTGCTGCTATCATTGGGTCTCTAAATATCACTGCAACAAGGTTTAATTTTCAAAAATCAAATTATTTTCGAACCCTTAAGAAGGTGAAAGACAATGAAAGATAAGATAAATTTTCGTGTGTGAAAATGCTATGGCTTTTGTATTTGCTTTATTTTACTTTATTAAGAAATATTTTCTAGGTATGCAGCGTCTTTGAAAATACAGCAACCAGGGATGGAAGTGTTAACATATACCGTGGATGCGTTCCGAACACGCATCACGGAATTTCTTGTACAAGCAGGTTGTAAACCGCATCATATAGTACTGTTTCGGTGAGCTGTTCGATTATTGTAATTCTTTTAATATAAACGCTTCAAAATAGAAAATTTATATAGCGATAGCTTTTTCTTTAGTTTCCAGTAGTTTGTTTTACTTTTCTAACTTTTAATTCATACCATTCTTTTTTTTATGCTTAAAAATATCTATAATTCTATTTAGCATAAGTTTTTGTCTCTATTTAGTGATGGTGTTTCGGATTCTCAGTTCTTAGACGTCATGAACGATGAGTTATTGTGCTTAAAAACAGCTATACGACAACTAGATCAACTTTACGATCCAACAGTTTCTTATGCTGTAGTACAAAAAAGGCATCATACTCGCTTCATTGAACAAGATAAAAGGTGGAGAATATTTTTTGGTTCAGTGAAGAATACATAGAGAATTTATGATGTATTCCAATGACTAATTCCAAAACAAATCTATATTCTGAATCCTAGTTGTATGTTTTGACAGTATGGAATTAAGTCATCCGTGATCGTATTCATTGCTCACATTTATTTAAAGCAAAGCAATTATCATTGAGCTACTATTTGTGGTGCTTTTTTACACTTTTATAATGCGTTTATAAATTTAAAATGTATTAATAATTTTTATAAATTTATAAATGCTTAAAAATTTAAATGTTTTCGAATCGAACAGTTTTGTCAGGAAGTGGCTTTCTTATTGAGTGTAAACATTACTAGTTCTTTTTCCTTCAGAAACAAAGAAAATGTACCACCAGGAACAGTTGTTGATAATACAATAACGAGTCCATTACGATTTGACTTCTATCTATGTTCACATCGTGGTGCTTTAGTATGTTTCCAATGTTTTCTTTATTTACCTTTTATATTTTTGCTTAGTGCAGTTCGTTTGTCAAAGATCTGAAGTGATGGAGTGATTACAGTATTATGTAATTTTAATTGAAATAATCCGTAGATTTTCTGCCTCCTACAATGTATTTTTGATACTTGTTCCAATGGCCACCATTTCTTTTGATAATATATATATAAATTTAATTATTTATTGTTCCATAATTCACTTATTAAATTGTATAGCATGAAAAATGCTTTCAATGCATTCAAAAGTACAATTATCATGTAGTATTTCAGGGAACATCAAGGCCGTCCCATTACATTGTTCTTTATGATTCATGGCATTTATCTGCAGACGAGTGGCAAGTTAGTTCTCGAATGTTTGCTGGCATTTATATATTAACTGCATTTTCACTGTTTGCATATTTCATCTTCATGAAAAGATTTCTCAAGCTTTTGTTTTACATACAAGATCTTTTAATTACTCGTAAGAAATTTGTGATTTTCATTAATAGTCTACTAATTCACTCACATGTCAGCATGATCTCAATGGTTTTTTTTTTTTTTTTACATTCTTCAGCAAATGGTTTATACTTTATGTCATGTGTACGCCCGATGCAATAAATCAGTTTCAATACCAGCACCTGTTTATTATGCCCATTTAGCTTGCGATCGAGCGAGGCGTCTTTTAAAATATGCGTAAGTTTCTAATTCGAAGAAATATTTTTTAGTTTTTTTGTGAAGAAAAATGAAAATTCGTTCAAAATTGTTGCAATGTTACTTCGAAAAATTCAGGTATTTTTTCATTTAATATACAACTGGCTTTTTACAGTAATAGAAAATGGGTAGCAAGGGTAGATTCAAATGTTAAATATTGCAACGTACAAATCATAGTCAGAAAAAATAACTTTAATCCATCAAATTTACATTGTGGAGCGAAATTACTAATTCATTATTCCGACAGGCTTACATTTCAGACGAGTGGGTGAAACATTGGAAAATGAACCCAATGTTCGTACTCTTGAACAAAGTTTTGCGCTTAGTCCAGATACTCCGGAAATGTATTTCATATGACATTGTATCTATTTGGCAGTATCGTGTGATCTGCCAGATAAAATTGGAGTGCTCAGTAATTATTTCTCATTTTAACCGATATGTTCCATGTTGTAAAAATTTTGTTTTGAATCTATATTCCAGTTATATTAATTATTTTAATTGTTTCCTGTTCAATTTTCAAAAATGAAGCCAGTATTTGATCAATCTACACATTTTTTAAGTTTCTGGATGAACATCATATAGATGAAAGCGAAGAACAGAAGGCTAGAAACATACCACTTCTGATAGGAAAATGTGAAGAGAAAAAATCTTGTCTTAATATATGTAGTTTGCTTTGTAACTTGCTGAAGTAGGAAGGCATTGTTCCTCACGGATTTTGCATGATTCAATTTTATTTGGTAGATATGGAAAAGGCGATAAGATCATAGTGATGGGT
>CAOIUN010000663.1:0-14595 GCA_948294485.1 Mansonella sp. 'DEUX'
TATTATTATTATTATTATTATTATTATTATTATTATTATTATTATTATTATTATTATTATTATTATTAATTATTATTATTATTATTATTATTATTATTATTATTATTATTATTATTATTATTATTATCATTATTATTGTTATCACTATTATTATTATTGTTGGTATTGTTGCTATTATTGAAATAAAACAGGTAAGGAAGCTTAAAAAAAAAAGTTTTCATCAATACTGGCGAATTTTGATTCCTGCAAAATATTCAATATTATTTAGCCGCGAAATTGCCAGTATGGATTTCGGAGTAAAAAAAGCAATTCAATACTTTTGTTTAATTATTGCCAAATTATCTGGTTGAAGATTATCAGTATCGGAAACAGAAAAAACCAATTCTATATCTTCATATTCATATTAATGCAAAGTCAGTCTTAATTTGATATAAAAGGTTTGTAATTTTATGGGCAAAGCAAAAAGTAGGCGAAAATTTGATTTCATCATTTTTAAAATGCTGGAGAAGAAATAAAAAGATTTGTAAGTCCGTCTCAGCACCCCGAAGTATTTTTCTCTTAAAAAGTCAGAGAAAATAAATTCTTCACAATGAAGATATTCTTCAAACTTCAAATTCTGAAATACATGATGTCTTTTCTGCACAAAACGAGTAGTTTTTCCACATTCTTTACACTTCCAATAGTTCTCAGTGAAACATTTTACATGAAATCCAAGGTTTCGTATATTGAAATTCAATTTTGAAATGACAGACTTGTTTAAATTCAGCAGATTTAACCGCTGCGATGAAACTGTTCTGCATTATGTTCAACTTGTGGAGGTAATGTGACGAAGCGTAATGAAATCGTTGAATATATATAAGTGGAGTGATAAATGATAACACTGTAATACTGATTAATACACGCTATCGACTGTTGCAGTAATCAATGATATATTATTACAATGGCATCGTATTCATCCATTGGGATTTTAAATTCTATTTTAATCGATATTTACAACAATATATCCATGCTCAACATTTGTCATTTTTTGTTTGTATAATATGAGGTGTCTATAATCTTTTTCTCATATTACTGCTCATTTTTCTGCCTCACTCGCTTCATCTCTTTACTCCCGCTTTCCTGCCATTTCAGGCCTTCTTTCGTTGTTATCACCATTCAGGCCTTCTTTCATTGTTATCACCATTTGTTGCTTTAATTACTTTTCCACTTTTTATTTTTTCGTTTGAATATTGAAAAAAGTGGAAAAAGGAGGTCAGTAGTACAAAATTTTCATTTTAATTTAAATATTGAAAGCACAAAGGAATAAATTACAAGAAAGCAATTTTGTTTGAATTGTTTAACTGAACCGCTTTGGTAATTCATGATATGATACATAAATAAAAGCAACTAATTCAAATAAATAACTTTAACAGCAATAATAATCTATTCTCGATATCCGGTCTATAGCGAGGAACCTTGTATGAGTTGATGGAAAAAATGATAATTTAATTTAATATAATCTCAATTTAATATAATCTTTTCATATAATCTCAGGAAACTGTTGAGTAAGGATTTAAAAATTTTTTGAAGCTTAAATTAGATTTCTAAATCAGGTAACCGTTACAACATGAAATAAAAAACAATACAGCAGTCATATCATTCCATGCAAAACTATCATATATCATTATTCTCATCTTATCATCATTATGATAATTTCTCTATCATATAATAATTTAATTGGGGAATTTAAAATTGAAGCGCATACTGTTTTTGAAATAATTCATTCTCGAACAATGAATGTATGTATGTATTCGTGTAATGTGTGTATCCGTATGCATGTGTATGTATGTATTTGTTGTATATGTGTATATATGTAAGTGCATGTATCTGTTTGTATATGTGTATGTATACGTATGATTGCATGTGTGTATGTGTGTGTATGTGTTTCTAAGTTCGTGTTTGATGGTGTGAAAATTGACATGGTGTGATAGTTGACGTTTCGTTACATCATTCATTTTTATTTCATTATCAGTTGTTGACATTGATTATTTCAACGGTCTGTTTGCTTTTTTGCCATGTGATGCATACGTTCGTTCACAATTTCAGCATTTGCTGAAATAATATTAATATAGCTGTTATTGTTTGATGTTGTTGCTATTGTTGTTGTTATTTATTGTTTGCTGTTGTTGCTATTGTTGCTGTTATTGTTTTAATGTTTACACTGCTTTGTCGCTTCAAAACAATCGTTCATCTCTTCAAGAAAAGAGTAGTAAAATAAACTCCGGAAAAAAATTTGCTAGTACAAATATCAATCAACTTTTATTTGAATTTAACTTCCTCTTTATTATTTGTTCATTTTAATTCGACTTTCTCAATATTTTTCATTTGGATTCATTTAATTTTATTCTCCATTCCTTAAATTAAATGGATTAGATTTTAAATGTGAATGGATGTAATGAAGAAAATTTGATTTCGAATAATCATGTACAAAAGTAACTTGCATATAAGCACTGTCTTCAATTTTAGTGGTAGCATTTAATATTTCAAAAGATACGTTTAAACACATTTTTGAAATTTATTCATGTACCTTTTTTGTATCTTTAATTCGACTCATTTGTATTATATATCCGTACATTAATCGACTCTTTGTATTATCCATTCATGCAGTGTTGTCGTATCGGTATTACATGATATGATTAGATGCAGTCCGATAAGTTAAATGAATGAAATGAATCACGATAAGTTTGTGTTTAAAAAAAAAAAAAAAAAATACTGAAGCATTAGTCTCTCTCTTGACATGATCATAAGATCACATACTACAGGATATGATTGTGTTAATAGTGTGTACCAAAACGATGTAAAATCAGCAGTAGCAAATTCTAAGTTAATTACTGCTGTGCTTAGAACTTGATTGCGATGTATTTAACTGAGATAATAATCCATTATTTCAGATGACCGTTTTAACTGCATTTTGCCTGAATTAAAATTTTAGATATTGGATAGAAAGACCATCGTTTTGGCGCTAAACAAAATATGCTTATGATAAAGCTTGATCATATTAAATTGTGTATCCTGTGGAGAATTTGTATGCGGTGTGTAAGGAAGAGCCTGTAACGAAATGATCTTATCATGCAGCGTCCGTCATGGTCAATTCGTTTGCGTAATTTTCTTATACTTTTGATTTTTTCTCATTTTGTAGATTTTCTTTTAAAATGATACCATCGTAGTATTTTCCGGTAAATAAATTTGTCCTACTATTGCATATCATCTTAAATATATTTGCATCTCATCACACTAATGTAGGAATGAATATAAGTACATATTTCCTAATTTTTCAGTTTTTTGTTTAAATCTCTCACATTCTATTGCAATAATGATTATTTTTGAATATTTATCATTTCAGGCGAACTGATAAATGATTGTGATATATTGAAAATTCCTTCATCACATTTTCTTTTTCAGATTTTCGCAATAATTTCACTACTTATTTCAACTATTTTATGTAAAGGTGAATACTGTGGAGAGAATAAAATACCCTTTGGAATCGAAGTTTATCCAAATGCTCAACCACTTTTGCACTGTTCCCGTCCATCTTGCTTTGAGCGTCGATTTGCAGTCCGTTTGTTACTTTAACTCATTTGTTTATTTAATTCAGAGTAATTCTGTGTATGTATTAATAATTCACTGATCTACTTCTTCCTAAATAAAGGCTAGGGGAGTAATTTTTTCAGATTTCCAAGAAATGAAAGGATCATTGTTTTGTAGGATTGTGATGATCGCGCATTGCGTGAATCATGCGAATCAAATGATAGTTGGGTTGGAGGCTTTGAAAAGGGTTACGGGAATCATCAACCGTTGGTTTTTTGTTTCTTCACGCGTACAAATCTTGTTTACTCATACGATTGAACTTCTTGTAAGTTAGGTCATCGACCATCACTGCGTCTTACGTTAAGCGGATTTGCGATTTTATTTATCGTTCAATAGTAAAGGCCAATTGACTACTATCTCATCTTCTACTTGGCACAAAAATAACGAGCTACCTTTCGTACTTGTTCTCTTTCTTGAGGAAATTTTGCTCAGAAAGCACCTAGCGCTTAAAAAACTAAAAAAGTGGTCTTATTACTTATGGAAGCCTTACTAATCTTAGGACTTAGAATGGTAATATTGAAAAGCAGCTATTCTGCAAGCCAATGAGTCAATTTTGATCCGAACACAATAGATTTAGAATAAAAATAACGGCAAATTTAAAAAGTATGACTTGAAGAAAGATAAACTCTGTGAATTGCCTCTAAAAAAAAGAACAAGAAAATTGAAATTCAGGTTGTATGTGCAGTGTTGTGTATTTGAAGGCTTAGCCGATCATTCTAGTCTGCTTTACCATACAGTTATTAAGCCCGGACAGTATTTTGAAGGTGAGGAGCAAGTTGAGAAAGAAACCGATATGGTTGTCTCATTCGACGTTATTACAGATTTCAAGATGATTCGCCCACCTAATTTATCGTTAGTGATTTTACAGATCAAATTATAAGAATCATATCTTATGTTACCGACAAGAAATACATTGTATCGGGACATTGGAAAGTTGAAATATTCACATCATAATTTATTAGATTGCAATACCATATTGCAGGATTTTTTACGAAATGACGGTACGACGCTTGCGATGTTATGAGTTACCTCCCGTAAACAGAATTAAACGTACAAGACGTTGGCCTTAATTTTATTATATTTCAATTTAATATATTTGATGTTTAATACATTTCATTATATCAGTTTAATATATTTCATGCTTCCAACTCCTAGCAAATAATAAAATATACTTTGCATTTCTTCTATTGCTTAAATTATAATTTAAAATAACTGTTACCGGAAGTACGAATAAGATATTTGTTGTGCAAAACTGAGTGATTTGCCAAATCATTTGTGATACTATTGATGTGATTGAAATATAGCAATAGTTTTTGAAGTTCTAAATTCATTACAGAAGAATGTAAGCCTAAAAACATTTGCTTAATATTAAGTGTTTTTATGTTTTGACATACATCAATTATTAAAACGAATCTTGTTCTGTTTAATTGATTTGAATAAAATGATGAACAATTGCAACTGTCTGTTCCTTTGCACCACTCCATCTAAGATATATTCTCTACTTAAACTAATGATCAGGAAACATGCTCTTTGCAAAATACATATTTGAGCGATTACATAGATGTGATGATAATCGTTGCGAAAGAAGATAGCGGATGAAGACGAGAAGCAAGTGAGAAAGTGTGATGATTTTTTAAAATTTATTGTAAAACAGGCTTTCCAATTCTAAAACGAGAAAGTGAAACAATGATTGAAGGGTTCCGAAAAAACAGTAAATTGCAGGTAGCGGCATTCTTTGAAAAAGAAAACGAGATTTCGCTTGCTATCTAGTCCAGTGGTAATGGCATGATTTAAACATTAAATATTGTTGAACATTTGAGATTCGCAATAACATTAATTTTTGAGCACTAGTTATGTCATTTTTGATTTACATATAAAGCATTTCATGCAAATTTTATGGTGTAAAAAAAAAATAGTAAGAAATAACAATTTCACGTAGTTGAAATATTTGCATAATTGTGATGACACATTCTGAGGATATTTATTCGAGCGTGACCAATCCCTTTACAAATGCCGAATTATTATTCGTGATTCTTTAGGTTCTGTTCTGCTCTGAGCGATTATTGAAACAATTAATTAATGTCACTTGTAATCACTTGCAATGGTACAAGCAAAAGAATATATGAGCAGATCCACAGACATGCACAAATACGTTATTTAATCGAAAATGATAAAAACGGAATATCTGAAATCTTTCTTTTTTTCATTACCGTGATTTCACTTAAACGCTTAAATTTCACACTTTCAGAACATTAGCTATGACTATTGGATAGATTTGAATAAGCTTATGCATCAGTTGTTAGTTTTGTGGTATTGTTCACTAACATCATTTCAATAAATACAATGCAAATTAAAATTATGCCCATATTCTTTTCTCATAAACTCAAAAAGAAATTTTTAGTTAAGAAAAAAATGATAAGATGATCCAGAAACTCATTCGTCCATTTCACGTCCATACCATAATCGAGATTTAGAGAAATAGTAACTAATACATTGATATGAAATTTGATATCAGCCATTATTATTTTGTTCAATTACACTTTAGATTATGTATATTAACTTCATTCATTAGCCATATTATTCGCAGCAGTTTGATTAGAAAGTACAAATACATTCGTGAAGAAATCAAATCTCAAATTTTTCAGATAGACAGAAACTGGTGGATCCTTAAATTTGTCTTAGAAAGATAATAGAGAAATTTGCATATGATTGCTTTATATTCTTCAATACACTATGAAAGAAGTTCATTAAATTTCTCGATCTAGTACGTGTCCACTTGCAAAATCCATACGCCAAACAAAGCAATGTGTAAGAGCATATTGAAAATTATTTACGATTTCAATCTTTAAATTGATAATTTAATTCACTCGATAATTACACTAACAATAGCTCGGTTTCCATGGTTTTAAACAATTGATAATTAGCAGAAACAATTTCGCCTTCACTCCAGAAATACAACCTGGAATACGATAAATATTCCAAAGCAGTTTAACACAAAGCAGTTTTATAGATTATTTCATGTGTTTGATGCAGTAAAGTATTTTTACATGAAAAGCTTGCTTTTTGAAATTTCCCAGAATTTTTTTGACTAAATTCATAAATACAGAACGATCGTTTTAAACGATAATTTTAACTCGCTTTTCCATATTGACAACTTGTTTGATTTAACAGTTGAAAATAATCGGACTGTTTCGTCAATCACTGTATATATTTCTCTCTTGAAAATGAATTTCATTCACTTGTACCGAATCAGCTCCAAATCGTCTTTCATGAGAGATAAGAATATTTGTAGCTTAAAAACCATAACTGATATGTCAAGGTTGCGTGCGTGCCGCATTCAATGCAGTATTGTCTCTTCGTAGTAAGCGCAATTATTTATTCATCACACATTTAAACATTTCGCAAAAAAAGAAGTTTGTAGAACAGAAGTCACAGGAAGGTCACGGTTACTTCAAAAATGCTGATACATATCATTTAAGAAGTATTATTAACTAAAAAGTTCAGATTTACAGCATGCGGTGTGGAAGAAGTTAGCAGAAGAAGGGTGACTTGGATACTAATGAATATCACAGGTGCATCAGCAACTAGTTTAAGTGACCATGGATTAACAAAATTGGTTTATACAAACATAAGTATGTTCAGTTACTTTGCTGATGATTCGGTTCTGTTCAAAATTCAGATAATATTTCTCTCATAATGGTCGTTTTATTCTTTCTTCTTGTTCTTATTCCACAGTATTCGGCATTTATGCTTGGTCCCGATCCTGGTTGTAATTGTCCCACAGACAGCAGTGTGTCCTGTGCCAACACCTTGCCCACCACCTTGCCCATCACCTTGTCCACACTACTTCTTTCGCAGCTTTGTCCTCCACAACCTCAATGCCATCCATCACTACTTCCACCACTACCACCACCTCAACCATGTGCGCTGTAACCATTTTGCTTGCCTTGTCCAGTGCAACCTCTTTATCCACCAAGTATTCCCCTTCTTTCGCTGCCCTGTCCACCACAACTTCCGCAATCCTGTAACTGTCTTTGCAAGCGCAAGAAACGTTCTATATCCGTTTCTGCAATCATTGGCGATTATGCACTAATGGTCATGCTTTGTGCAACAACAGCCTTATTTGTAAAATTATTTTAAAGATGAATATAATTTTCCCACTAATTACAACTTTTTTTTTTAAATCAGTGTGTAATTAAAATTATTAACTTGTTGATGATTTGAGCTCAGTAATTTTATAATATCTAAGCGGACACTCCCTATTAGGTCAGTTTGTGATTATTATTATTATTATTATTGATACATAAATATTGAAAATTAATGAAGTGAACAAGTCCCAAAATAATTTTTCACTCTTTATTGCAAGCGAAGAACTATTCCTCATTCGTTGCTTATCGCATATCCTTTGATGACGAAAAATTGAAAGTTTGTGAAATTTCGGATTATTTCTTCATTAATTTTCAGTCACACAGTTTAAAGTTGTAGTAAAAGTTAAGTGCATTATATCATTTTAAAGTGTAATTAAAAAATAACTAAATACATAACACTTTTGGAAATTTTCGAAAGTGTTTGAACACATTTCAACAATTTATTTGTCGAAAGGGCTACTTTTTATGATTTCTATGTTTTAGAAAATATTAATAAATATGGACCACTCTTTCTTCCCAGTTTACGAAAAGAAAAAACAACTAACCAATCCCTGCAATGACAAGAGTATTTTAGAAAAAATTTCTTGTTCGCAATGGATGGTACAATGTATTGCTGGTTTTTATGGTTCTTTTCGTTTGATCTCTTGAATATTTTTGTTTACCGATTTCTGCTTGCAAGTTGATTAACCGCACATCTGTTTGCCTCCAGATAAAACTATTGAGAGTAATTTAAAAAAAAAAAAAAAACTGTAGGGGATGATGTAAGATGAAACTTGAACCTATTTTCAAATTTTAAATCAGTTGTCTGTTTTTTACAGTTTTTCTCCACTCAAAAACTTTTGTTATAAATTTGATTTACCATATTGCAAATTACTTTTCGTGAAATATTACTGTTTTAATCTAACTCTTAAGTAACTCGTTTGAATTGGCCGTGAATTTTTGCGGATAATTTTGCGATACAGAGAAATTTAAAAATTTTTCAATCGATTTTTATTCTATCTACTCTTTGAGAGTAATTACAGTTTTACACCATTATATCCTCAAATTTTCTTAACATGTTGAATAAAAGAATAAGGTTGAGGTGGCATAATTACAATAATTTTAGTCAATTCGACCACAAACAAGATTTTAGAGAATTAGTAACTATCACTGATATTTGCACTCTTTTGATCAATCATTTTCTCTTTAAAAGTACTTCAGAAGCATAGTTTAGCACTTAGACGTATAGAACGGTCCTTTTAATTGAAATCCATTTGTCTGTTAAAAAGTGTTACCACTACCAAATTCCTGTTTTCCACAGAAATAAGTATATTCCCCCAGAATGTAATTTCTTCACACCGCTGAAGCATTATTCTTCATCCAAAGTAATAAATATTATTATTTGGAATAAAGTTTAAGAACTAATAAGTAAACTTTTTTAAAGTCTTGCTTAGTTTTTCAAATTTTCAAAGTTTTGTTTGAAAAAAGACTTTTCCACTCCAAATTCATCTTTTCATTAAGAATCCTATTGAAATCGGTCATTTAATGTTAATTAAGCGTAGGTAACAATTTTTGAACTAATCTTTATCAATAGGTTCTTTTTGAAACAATGAATTAATTACATTAATTATCAATCAACTTCAAGCCCTCAACTTGCATTAAATGATAAAACGTGAAGTTTGCGCATGCGCCGCATAAAATGTTTTGAAATATCAGTGAAATTTTCTAGAGCAAAAATTAACAGATCAGAAACCATTGGGGGACATTTCACTAACAACAACCTGTTTAAGCTTCGAATCGATTTATAATTCACTCGCACGGTGAGAATGGAAAACAAAAAGAAAATTTTGAAGGAAATATGATAAAGCTATCATTTTCTCATTTCTCTAATTTAATTGTAGCAATTAAATTAATTCTGTATCTATTGAAAGTTGTCACATAATCAAAGACAGATAAATGGTAGTAATGGTATTAAATAGGAAATAAATGATTAGATAAACATAAGCGCATAATAATGATATGCTTCAGAATTTGAACACCGATCCAAAAGTCTCGAAAACGGTAATTTATTTGGAATTGAAAGCGAAACAAAAGGGTGATTATGTAGTGTTATGCTCGCAATCCAGTTTATCATTTATAAGTGATTCAACGAATTATTGTGTTGACGGAAATACAAAACATTTTTGCTATGCATTCGAACTATGAGATAACTTGTATCTTTTTTCCAGAAAAGTTTTTGTTTGTATGTTAACACTAATGATATTTCTTCCAAATTTGAATATAGAAGTAATAAATCAATTAGTTTTCAAAAAGAAAACGCTTAATTTTGAAAAAAAAACTCTTAACAATGTATTAAATTAAAAAAAAAAAAAAAAAAAAAAAACAGCTGATTACCAGTTCCAGTTCCAGGTAAATACTAGCAAATTATCGTGATTTCCCTTCATCTTCGCAGGTTTTTGCAAAGTTTTAGATCATTTTTTTTAACTCCTTTTTTCCTTCTGAAATATTTACAATTATTGCTTATCTTCAAAGTGAAAAGTAGTTCTGAACGCTTCAATCAGTTGATGGATTTTTTCGGTGCAATAACTTCGATTGGTCTTCAATTTATCTGTTTCAAATCGTAAATACTGAAAATTTATCTCTGCCAGTTCAATTAGTAAGCGAACAAATTTCGAAATATCCAAATGCTCACTTTACTTTAAAAAAAAAAATTACTTAGCAGAACAATCAATAACCATCATTTTCGACCTTTTTTATTCTTCAGCAGAAATATTATTCAGTAAAAAGGATAACAGATGTCAACATTAATATTTGTTCTAAAAATTTATTTCATGTTGTACTCTTATGTTTTTGACTGATTTGCAATTTCGAATTGATAAATTTGCATATTTTTCATAAATTTGCATTTATCCAACGTTTCAGTTCAGTGGCTCAGTAATTTTATGCGATCTTATACCTTTTGAAATAAGGAGCATTTGAGAAGATTGAAATTGCTTTCCAAGTAAAAAATTTTGTAAGAAATCAGATATATCAGGAGCTAGAAGCACTTTTACTTGATTAATTGTATTCTAAGCAACTGAAAATAAAAATAAAAAATAAAAGAGATTTTGTTTTACAGAAATAATGAAAATAGTTCAACACTGTTATGCTAAAATAGTTAATGTATGGCTATAATCTATATTTTGCTTGCATTGAATTAAAAATTTTCAATCAGTTAATGTAATAGAACTAATGGACAATGAAAATGTCATTTGGCTTCATCTATTCGTAATATAATGGAAAGATAATAGAAAGAAATGAGAGTAAATTAATTGTTTCCTTTATTGTTAAACAATTACAAATAGCAATAAAATGCTTAAATATAAATTTTTCATCCAAAATCATTGAATATAAATAATTTCCCTTCTGCAACATTGCTTCTCATAAATTTTCATTTATTTAGCATTTCAGAAATATAAACTGTCCCCCTCCCCCCCCCAAAAAAAAAAAAAAAAAGCAAATAATAAAGGAACTTGAAAATAGATATATTCATCGGATGATTGATATGTGAATGATTGCAGCAATCAGTAAGAGAGCTAAAAAAAGTTATGAGACCTTATTATAGTTGTTACATAAACTTCTCCTAATATCATAATAAAAAAAGATACAGTTTCATCAAGTAATGACATCAATTTCGATTGTCCAGATGGGAACTATGCTTATTGAGCTTTATCAATTTCATACCGAGTGCGTAAGTTTGGGGTGGAGCTGCGTTGCCGTATTGGTGGGTGGTTTATGAAGGAAGGTTAGGTTGAAGGCTATTGCAGTTTCGGTGAGGCTAGCGTGGCGGTCGGTTGGAGGTAGTACTGTTGCGTATTTCTGGAATCCAACGGGTGAAGTTTTATTAACGTAGGGGAATGGAGTCGAATGCTGAATTGGTTAAGTCAGGTGGTGATAATGTGGAAGGCAAGGAGTTCATCAGCACTCTTCCTAAAAGCATCAAACGACGAATTCAGGCACTGAAGAAGCTGCAAGTCGAGGGTATGTGTATATTCGTATATTTCATCATATGCCTACTTACCTAAATTATTATATAAAATGATAGGGACAAGCGAATTTAACGAGAAAGGTCGTAGAATAGATAAAAAACGACCATGAATTCTGAACATGAAATCTTTTTCTCAAATCAGAGTTTTTAGGTATTAATGTTGAAGCCCACTTCTATGAACGTGTGCATCAGTTAGAAGTAGAATTTGCTCCTATGTTCACTGCTTTGCATGAAAAGGTAAACTGTTCGTTTTTTGATCTAACTTTCTCAATTACACTGATTGTTTCTAAAATATATCAAGAAGAGGAGTTACTAAGTTATCAGCATCGTAGAACTGGTAGATCGTTTCAACCGCTCAGCAGGTCACAATGATAGTGAATGGTTTGCTCTTCAGCACTGTCCCCTGGAATACAAATAGTGATTTGTATGCGCGCTTTATATACTGTTGGTGTTAAGTAAATGCTTCATGCTTCTGCAACACTGACTGTTTTTATTTCATGTTATACTAAATGAGGATGATTCCGGTAGATTTATACTTCCGAGATTTCACATAAACATGCAGCTTATCCTCGACGATAGATGGATCATAATATTCGGGACGTACTATCTGTTATGTTGCTTTCAGAGAAAGGCGATTATAATTGGGAAATATGAACCTACCGACGATGAGGCTAATTTTCCTATTCTGCATGGTTATACAGCGGAAGAAATAGAGGTAGATGTTACTGCTGTAAATCCAAGCAATTCTGCGAATTACTGTTTAAGCATATTGAGATGTTAAATGAGTTTGTACAGTACCATATGTGCTGTTTGTAGAGTACTGTTGGCTTTTATTTGCAGCAAATGGAAGAAGCATCAGTCCCGGAACCCAACCAACCAACAAAAGGCATTCCAAATTTTTGGTTACATCTGCTTAAAAATGCAGATCATATCGGTGAGATGATCCAAGAGTACGATGAACCAATACTTCAGCATCTTATTGATGTGACGTGTGATGTCCAGACTAACCCGGATGTAAGTTTTCTTCATAAATATCAAAATTTAATTGCATGTTTTATCATCGATAAAGTTTCGAAAAAGGATTCGACATTGCTGGAATCGCGAAGTTTAAATTGCAACTTGTAGCTGAAGTTTCGAGAAAAAGTTACTTTGGTGTTTGGCATGTGCTGCTTTTTCGGATGTTTGTTAGTTTTTATCAGATGAACTTTTTCAGTCATATACTCTGACATTCCATTTCGAACCTAACGAATACTTCACCCAGACAGAGTTGAAGAAATTTTATACTCTGCAAGTTGCTCCGGATGAAGACGATATTTTTGATTACGATGGTCCAGTAATAATCAATGCCAAAGGGTAGGTTGCTTTTGATTTTCTTTCTTAATTCACGATATTATTCGGCTGATGAAACTGATTATTGACTGCTGATTGAACTATTAATTACAGTAATCTAATTTGTCATTGTTAATTTTGCGATTTTTTTTTTTTTTTTTTTGCAGCACTGAAATAGACTGGAAGGATGGGAAAAACGTTACAAGAAAGGTTATTAAGAAGAAGCAGAAGAAAGGGAATAGCGCTGGTCGCATCACTACGAAAGTTGTGAGAGCGGAATCCTTCTTCAATTTCTTCGATCCTCCACCAATGAAAAATAAGGATGAAATCAGTGAAGATGATGATGTTAGTATGCTTTTTCATTTTTTCGAACTCATAATATTTATATGTTTCCGGATATTTGTAGTATATTCGAAAGTCAAAACTTTGTTGGCACCAAATAAACATTCGTTGAGAAAAGATAGAAATGAGGTCGTTGGACGAAGTACAGTGATAAACAAAATTGGGTTGCAAGCATTAAGTTTTCTATAAGTTGATGCTTGCTATTCCACTTGATCCATTAATCCTGAGTTTCAGGATACCGAAGCACACGAACTGTTGCAAGCTGATTTTGAGATTGGCCAGTTATTCCGTGACCAAATTGTGCCTAGAGCGGTGCTTTATTATACAAAGGAAGCGACGGAGGAGAGTGATATGTTTGAATATGGTGGCGATGAATACGAAGATGAGGTTCTTCAATTAATAATTCTCTTTCGTGTTTGAAATACATCATTATTTGTAGTGATCTACGATTTAATTTGGATGGTCACACACCAAATGTGAACTTTCCAGAACCGTTTTGTGTGTTTTATTGTAGGGGTTGTTTAGTCTTCTCATCAGTACATACTACCGTGAAGCGTGGTTGTCAGGTGCATTCCGGTACTATCTAATCAGTATAACTGCCAAAAGCTTCTGTAGGTTTCTGAATAAGATTTTGTGGCAGTTTCATTTCCTGGATAGAACTGTCATTTAGTTCTCTGTATCTTCTAATGGTGACATAGAAATTTCGCAGAGAATATCTTAACATTTATTGTTGCAGAATTTTTTAAATAAAAATGTTTCAGACGGAACTGGCTGATGAAACCGATAATGAATAGCTTCTGCCATTGGAACCATTTGCTTAATAAATTCACTCAAATCTGTGTTGTCAAAGTGTTTTACCCTGTTTCATTGTTTTTTTTTTTTTTTTTTTTTTTTTGTCTCCACGGTTATTTCGATGAAAAATTTTCGGCCAATAAAATTTTTGACGAATGTTTTTTTGTGTTTTTGAAGCATATAAACATGCAAACATTTAATGCATCAATACATTTGTTATCACGAAAAAGTTTCATTAAAATTCATCGTTCTGCATTTGGTATATTTATTGCCGTTGTTTTTTGGATAAGGTGCTCAAAATTAAGAACATTGGAGCATTTCTTAAATTCCATAGCGATATCCTATTAACAT
>CAOIUN010000664.1:0-14478 GCA_948294485.1 Mansonella sp. 'DEUX'
TATTATTATTATTATTATTATTATTATTATTATTATTATTATTATTATTATTATTATTATTTATTATTATTATTATTATTATTATTATTATTATTATTATTATTATTATTATTATTATTATTATTATCTGTTATTATTATTATTATTAATTATTATTTTTGTTATTATTGTTATTTTATTATTATTGTTTTTTTATGTTATTGTTATTGTTATTATTACTACTGTTATCAGTATTATTATTACTACTACTTGTTATTATTATTATTACTATTTATTATTGTTATTATTATACGTTTTCCAGGTTTACCATACAGTGTTACCACACTCGATATTGAAGAGTTTTTCCGACCGCTGAATTGTATCGAAATTAAGCTTGGTTATAACGAAGAGCGTCGTCTTTCGGGTGATGCATTAGTAACTTTTTCAACAATGGCAGAAGCACGAGAAGCATTATCGCGGAACAAAAATAATATGGGCACGAGGTAAGCGATGGAGAAAATTTTGCCATAAACATTGGTTGTTGATGCTATGAATTTTCAGGACTGCTTTTAAATGAAATGTTTTGGCTATATTCGCCGTAAATTATGTCCAGAGTAAGGGGCACTTTTTTTAATCGAATTGTGGCTGTCATGTTGCTTTGGGGACTGGACAAGAACGAGGCATATGCAGGCAAATTGCATAAAAAATTACGGTTATTAAGCGATGTCGAATAATCGTTGCGTTTGCCTCAAATTTGAAAAAAAAAAAAACGGAAACGCTGGCTACGTAGATCGAAATATGATCACCAGTCAGTTCACTGCCTTATGGATACGTATTTTTGGAACGACGATGAAAAATCATTTGAAATCATCGAGAAGGTTCCAAAAAGCTTTGCATTTGCATCACTAAATGCTTTTTTTTTTAAAATCAGGAAGCAAGAAACAGGCGAGTATTTCTGAAGACACAAAAATGTTATTGAGAAAGAGGAAAGCAATGAAGAAGGAGAATGAAATGAGCGATGAGTGCTATCTTATACAAATAAAGACGAATAATGTAAATGAAAAGAGATTTTAAAGAATACGGATGTTGAAAAATCGCAAAAAAATACTGAGAATATGCAACCGTATAAGATTTCGATTGGAAAATAGAAGAGGGGTTTCCGGAGAAAAAACTGGGAAAGGCGATTTGACTTCACTGAAAAATTTTAAAATACCTTTAAAAAGGTACAACTGATGAAAAGGATGAAGGGCCATAGCACAGGAGTGGAAAAGGCAAAGAAACAAGCAAGCTTTTATTATGCAGTAAATCAGTTGCATAATGCAAAAGTTTCTGAAAGGACGAGCCAAGAAGCCAAGAACGGCAGAAAATCATTATGCTGTACGAAAAGCTGCAAGAGATTAAAGCGTCTGCGGGTTATGTCACATGTTGAAAGAAATGCCGAGCGCAGATATAATTCTTGAAACGATGCCGCGTAATGTGATAGAAAAAGTGAGGATTGAAGCAATGTAGGAAAATTGAAAAATGGGTAGGAAAAAATTTAGCAGGACTGTTAAACACCACTGAATGGAGAGGTGAACTGCGGATAAAAAGCAGATATGCAGCAATAGAAAATTAAGGTGAAGTTATGTATCGAGCATACAGTTGTCTTTTATTTGGGGCAATGGACAATAAAAAGAGGTAAAGGAACTGCAGTATATCCAGATTTCAGACATACATTTAGAGTCAGGGATTTAAAGGTTTACAGTTTAACGTCGCATCTGTTATGAGCAACTGATATTTTCAACCGATATTCGAGTAGTAACGGGAAGTCTGCTCATGAAAATGCTAAAAAAATTATGCATAGTGACGGTACTAAAATCGAGGTACTATTGCTGCTCCAAGTAGTTTCAAGACAAAAAATATTTTCATATTATGGATATTTTTTCTCGAAGTCTTCAACGTTCCAAGCTTCCTTTTGCCTTAAGTCTTTCGATGTTGTTGGACTCTGACTATAGAGACAATCAAATACAGGGTACTGCATTAAGGACCGAGGTTTTCAGTTTTTTTTTTTTTTCTATATGCTCATAATGTTTGGGCTGCAATTTTATTCACATTTGTTAACTTAATGGTTTAATCTGTCTTTCAGATACATCGAATTATTCCCGGCAACAAATATCCCTCATCCAATTAAAACAGTTACATTCCGCACAGTAAGCGGAGCGCCTACTCGTCTAACAGCAGCACCACGTCCGCTGTACAGCTCTTTTGCTGAAGGTGATATTCCAGTCATTTGTTATGGATTGTACTTATTCACAGAAACCAGTTCTTAAATTTAATGTTTTAGCTTCCAGTTAAGAACTGCTGGAATTTTATCTTTTTGATATTATCCTTTTTTATTTCTCACTGTCTGTCTTTTTTTCGATAGCCATAGGCAATTCGCTTTAAGAAGTTTGTTGATACATTGTTGAGAAAATCCTGAATTAGAATTAGTATGCTATTAGTTATAATTATTGGTATATCTTTTATGCTTCCAGCAGCTCAAGCTGATATTTAAAAAAAAAGTCTTCGTTTTTCATTTTTTCAGGAAGCGAAAAAACATTATATATTTGTTCCGAAATTTTCTTGTTAAATTGCTCTATTTTTTTTTTAGATGAAGAAGCTGCCTATGCAAGTGGAGTTGGTGGACAGCAGGTGAGCATCCTGAAATTTCTTACTGGTGCTATTTTATCATTCGTCATGTTTCGACTAACTTGTTGATGGAATTCGTTTCAAAAATTTTATTAAAACATTTTCTGTTTTATTAAATTTTGCAAAAAAAAAAAAAAAAAAACACTTCTATTAAATTTTCATTAATTCATCTGAACTAATCTTCTTTACATCGTTATTAGTGTTTAATACTTCTTATCTTAGCATGCAGTGCTTTTCTTGTATATATATATATATATATATATATATTCTTGCAGTATTATAATGATCAGTATGAGGGTCGTCAGTCAAAATATGGCCGTGATTGGGGCGAACCAACTCGTACAGCTTGGTGATACATTAAAGAATATGAAATTAAACTATTAAAGAAAAAAAAACTTTGATCTTAACAATACTATTTCCCGTTAAAGCACTAATTATCATGTTAGAACTGATTTAGCATATAATTTTTTGAGGAGAGAGGTTGTTTTCCTTTACTTTTCTGTATCACTTTACTTCTTTCATCTAGTTCCTGAAGGCATTTTTTGTACTATTAAAACGGACACTGCTCACTAGTAATTTGTTTTATTTTAATTATGCTTCGATTTTTTTTTTTTTTTTTTGACAATGGAAAACATGATGTTATTGCTGTTGTAAAACTGTTTCCATATATTTATTCTGAATATTCGCATAAAAATTTCTTTCACAATCTTGTTTGCATTTTGTTTAAGCTGCTCTGATGGTTTATTCCCTCATATGGCAATACTTTCAAGGATGGTACTGTTCAAGTGTCCACTAATTGTTATGTCTGATTTTTTTCTGTTCTGTACTATTCTTTATTCTAACATACTTCAATAATTAGTACTCCTGAGCAAGCTAACCACTGGGATCGTGCATATTCTTTGCTTCTGATATTTTTGCGAGTTCAAATGAGAAAACGCTAACATGTATGTCACTACTATTTTGGCGCAAAGTTGCTACCAGACGTTTGTAGAAAATGTGACGAAGTGTGAAGGAAATTAGAGGTGGGAAGGAAATTTGGATCTCAGTTCAATTTTGATTTTTTTCGAATTGAATCTGAAAAGCTATAATTTTATGGATTATTTAACAAACTTTGCTGAGTCGTATCTTAGGGTGTTACAAGGATTCAATTAGTATTTTCGAAAGATTAATTGCAGAAAAGAAAAGAATTCAAGGATTCAAACGATTTTGTTTCATGCCAGAGTGGTGTTTTGGAATTCTCTATTAGCACATATGTATATTTTCAGGTTTGATGTTAAAAAATGTTAGTGGTCATATACAAAATATGTTCAGAAAAACAAAACAAATGAAGGATATTTGTGTGGATGCCCATGTGTTCGAGGTGCCTGATTCAACTAGTGATTTCAGTGGTTAGTTTCTTGTACTGTTTTCGAAATTTGTTAACTTTATCCTAATTTTAGTGTTATTTTTGACATAGATCAGCAAGATCTATGCTTTTGCTTTAGTCTGAGATAATCCATTTCTTAAATCTTTAGTCTGAGATAATCCATTTCTTAAATCTCGGGGTTATTTTGGTATCCTTTGTTAAGATTGCCGATTTTTTAGCATTAAACACAGTATATGCATTACACACTTTTATTTTTGAAACTACTTTTTATAAACTGTAATTTCCAGCATCACATGTTTGAATATTAATTTATAATGTATAATTTCTTGACTTAATTTTTCCAATAGTTTAAGAAATTAGTTGTTCCTGATATTTATAGGTGAACCGGTTAGGAAGAACAGAAAAAAAGAATATTCCTATGCATTGCTGCTAGCATATCAAGGCAAGAAGTTCAATGGCATGCAGGTAAAGGCAGAAAACTATTGCTTTCTTTGGTTGCTTTTTACTCATTTGAATTTTTATTTAACTTGATTTTGTTATCCTTAATATACCTAATAATTATAGGGAGTGTTGTGCTTTGTGATAATCCACGGTTTTTTAGGACAGAAACACTTTGCACCAAATAATTTTCTTTTAAATGGAATGAACCACGTTTTTGAAAAACATACCTTTCTGAAACTCTTGTTGTAAGATATATATGCCATATTGTAGGTTATCTTCTTAAAAGCTTTTTTTTGTTAGTTATATCTGTTTTATTTATCCCAAATAATATTATTTGGCAGCCTTATTTACAGTTTTTGACAAAGATCGAAAAGTTGATGAGTTATTTTTTATAAAAATAAGAAATCGAAAAAAAAATTTTAATTCACTGTTACAGAAGATCGACTAAGCTCACATGTTCTTCATTACTCACACATTGAAACTATTTGATAAAATCAATGAAATCAGATAGTTCTAGTGCGTGAGTAATGAATAACATTTGCTTGAACTATATAAGTATTAGAAAACTCTTCCTTTTTTGTGATTTAGACGTAAGAAGTTATTAATAACTCACCGCTTTTTAAAATTCCATTTAATTTGTCTTGTAATCTTATATGAGTCGAAAAGTTTTTGGAAAATGCGAGAGAAAGAACCAAAACTAAATACTTGAATGCAGAAACTTGCAGTTAATTTCCTGTACATGTAGTGAATAAAAACGGTCTTTATAACCTTCCAGCTTAAATTAATGCGATTTTCTCTTCTTCGGTTTGTAGTGAAACAAGTCCGGATATCATTTGTATGAATTGATTCATAATATTTCATAATGTACAGTGAACTGTTCATATTTGATTTTCCATAAATAACCAAATTCGATTCCATGACATAGATAAGATACACGGAAGATTAATTTCGAATCTCGAAACTGACAAAGATTTATTACGCTCTATAGTAACTGCTAGTTAAGAATCTTTGATTGCTGGAAATCATGCGCCATTATCTCGATTATTACCTAAACTTATGCCTCTAAAGCAAAGATTATTTACAGGTTCAAAAAGATTTTCCCACAATTGAGGGAGAATTGTTTAAAGCGATGGCTAAATGTGGATACATCTCTGAGGATGATGTTCTTAGTCCAGTTCGTTTTGCATTTCAGAGAGCGGCTAGGACAGATCGTTCTGTATCCGCAGCTCGGCAGGTCCAATTCCTATATTTGTTTTTTTAAAAGAGTAAGGGCAATAAATTTTGCTAATTATCGCAATTTCATTTTTCTTTTTTTGAAATTTAGATGTGCTCGATGAGACTATCACCAGAAAACCATGAATATTTTCTAAAAACAGCCAGTGATGAACTGAATACGCATTTACCTGAAGAAATTCGGGTTTTGGGTGTTAGGTAAGCTATGTTTCATTTTCTTTTTGATTGTCTGGTAAAACAATATTATATTAAAGGAGTGTTTAGCTATACCGAAAAATTACTTTTTTAAATAGCATTCATGTTTATAACGTTATTCGATATTTCAGGGAAGTTTTAAATAAATTTATATTCCAGACGTGCAATCCGGTCCTTCAAAGCTCATAAAAATTGTGATAAACGAACTTATTCTTATACCTTACCGACTTATGCATTCGCCAAAGCTGATGAGGTTTTTCACGCCACACATTCAAGTTTAATTTTCTCTTTCGAATAGTTTTGAGACAACATTTTTAAAAAAAAATTACAACTATGAAAATCTTGTCTTTTTTAAAATATTATATCGAATTCTAGTTGACAACCAGTGCTTTTCGCATAAGCGAAGTGTCAATTGCTGAATTGAATGATTTGCTTGCATTGTACAAAGGAACGCACAATTTTTTCAATTATACTTCTGGGAGGCGAGTTTTGAATTCATCAATCAACATAAATAGCCTACGAGATGTTCTGTATTTCTTCTATAGGATTGTGTATGAGGCGGAGCTACGCAGTGGTATTTTGCAGTATGTTCCTAGAAAGGGATTTCGCTTACTTTTAATAACAATTTACTCGCAAAAAGCTATGTGTTGCAGTATCCCATTTTTTATCTGATGCATCCAATTTGAGCTTTTAAAACATATCCCCCAGTGAGAATAAATTCCCATACAGCATCGCATTATATGTAAAAAAAAAAAAAAAAAAAAAAAAAAAAAACATTTGAGCATCAGCATGGGTCATTTTTATTCCTTTTCACTTCAAATCTAGCAAGATTTGAGTGGGAAGGAATGAATTAAGAATGGGGCAATTTCAAGTATGGTATTTATCTCCCGTTCAACAGTAAACACCTCTTCTCAGTTACCTACACTGTTGGAATACGGTTTGTTGAGAATTTGCGAGTAGAGATGTAAAAGTATCATTTGTTTTCAATTGTAAAGTGGGTGGTATCTATCCTCTTTTTGGACTGTATTCGTCCAAATGATTCATTAATCCATCGTTAATAATAAAATTTAAAAAAGATTTAACGGAATAGAATTTTTCTGTAGCACCCAGGTTAGGAACTTTGTTATTCCTTCAAAAGTTGTAGTAGAAGAACTGAGGTAATGTTCAGTAATTTTCTGTTTATTCACAAAGCATTCTGACTACTTAAAAAATGTATATAATGAGACTTCATTGTCAGTAATTTTATAAACTGAGGTTTAAAAATATCACATGATTTATAAAGTTTTATTTGAGAGAGCAGCTGAAACTGAATGCTCGTGGAAAACGTTCTTCCAATCTTTGAGTTATCCTATGCAGTAAAAAAAAAAATTTTATAATTTCTCAAGTATTGTATTTTAATTGAAACAAGTAGAAAAGTCCGAAGGATATTCCATTAAAAGTTTGATAAAAAACTATACCTAAGGATAATATTTAGAAATAAGATTAATAATCTAAAACAAAAGTTCATATAAATCATGTGATATTTTAAAAGTATTCACTGCCGTGTGCGATGTTTGCTAGATCACCTTAATAGAAAATGAGCTTATTTAAGAGCATTAATTCTGAGTTATTAATTGAAACAAAATAATCCGAGCTAAGTTTGTGCGAGAATTGTTATCATCATTTTGGGAGTAACAGTAAAAGGTAGTTTTTTCTATAATTCCTTTTGTGAGAAGCGTTTCTGATTTTCGCTTTTTTCATAATTTCAACTACAAAAATTGTACTAAACATTAGCGTTTTATGTGGCATTTTACATCCAGAATTGAACTATGTTTGTTTTGAAAGACCTGTAAATATATACTTGAACTGTAAAAAATGCTGTTGAAAAAATGGAGGAATTACCACAAATCCGGGAAGGTTTATATTGATTACATCAATAAGAATCGAGGAAATATGAAAATTAGCTGTTTGGGATTTATATGAATTAAATTCTCATTTAGATTGTTATTTCAACATAATATTCAAGAGATACAGGATATAGCAGCGATAAGTTGTAGAAGTCAGAAATCAGAATTTTAATGGTGCTGTAGAACTATCGATTTTTGAAACACCAGTCTGTGAATGTTAAAAAAAAAAATTCTAGAACTTACGAAGATCGAAGCAACATGCGATATATACATGATTTCAAATGTGGTCCAACACAACTTGTTGAAGATAAGGTCGGGGGTGGTATGGTTGAGTTTATCACTCTCTATATCACTGGACAAAGCTTTATGCTGCATCAGATTCGGAAAATGATCGGTACTTTTTGTTTTGAAAATTCGTAGATTTTGATCCCTCAAGCACGGATTTTTCGGCATGTTCTAGAATATAGCTTTCTGTATGAATTTCAGGGATGACAGTGGCAACTTTCAGAGGACTTTGTGGCAAAGCTGAAGTGGAAAAAACATTTTTGAGTGAGCGAGTACGTCTTTACAATCTGAATGCAAATTAACAGCAAAAAATCTTGTTGATCTTGATAATGGATTAGATATACAAATGAAATAAAAATGAGTAGTCATAGAATTTAAAGGCTGCATCTTTTTTTTTTGATTATGAAATCAAATTATTGTTTAGATGGATGTGCCAAAGGCACCCGGTTTGGGTTTGGTATTAGACAAGGTACACTACGAACAATATGATAAGTGGTATAAGAAAACACACCAAATGTTGAATAATTGGGGTGAAGATATTGAAGCAAAAGCGGGTGAATTCCGACAACTTTACATAATTGAGGAGATTTACCGTCAGGAGCTTGCCACTCATTCGTTAGTTTTTGTATGGTTTTTTTTAATGAAAATTGTTTTCATATCAGGCCATTATCTCAAGATAGTAAGTAGACATTCTTTTACAGTTAGTGCTTATTATTATTCGAATTTACCATTTGTGTATTTATTGATAATTTCATGGCGTAACATAAGATCGTAACATCGTATTTGGATCATCTATGCCATTCTAATTCCATTCTGCATAGATCCATTGTTTTTCAGGTTTTAAGTGTGGTCATGAAATTTTAAAAAATATTTTGGTGTGGGATTATGAAACAGTTGAGTTTGCATTAACTTCAAGAATTTGCATTTCAACATTTCAGGATGTTCATATGGTTAACTACCTTACTAAAGCACGATATAACCATGCCTGGAATCACAAGGGAATCAAGAAAAAGATCACCATTGGGACTAGCTTCTGATCGTGCACATGTCAGTTCGTTTATATACTTTACTGAATCACTGAAGCAATGAAGCAGTTTGATGGAAATTAGTTTAGTGCGGAAGACTTTGTCTTAACAAATATTTTTCGACATAAATCATTCTAACCTTGACTTTAATGGTTACAAAGAAAAACATATTAACTGCGAAGTACTGCCTAATGAAAAGCTGAGGTTCGTAAATTAAAGCTATAAAATGCATTAAAAAGTATCTTTTTTACCCGGTACATCTTTTTGTTTTCAGCTTGCAAATGAGGAATTAAACGAAATGAAAAAGAAGCAAAATCAGATTTTCGTTCAGTCAAACAAAGAAGAAAGAGTTGTCGTAGCAGAATCAGTGAATGGTTCAGATTCACAGTTGAAGAAAGATTCAGAAGGAATTCACGCGGACACTGTAGCCGTTATGGGCGGTTCTCTGAAAGGAATGTTAGAATGTGGAGAGTCTTGATAATGCTATTCTTTTTTCCTTTGAGCTATGGACTAAGAACTTATCGACACTTCAGGAAAAACATTTAAGCAATAGTTGTTTCGAAAGGACTCTGCTAAATGCTTTATTGAGAATATTTCCAGGACAAAAAAAAAGAATTTAGATAACACAAACTTAAAGTAACATTAAACTAAATATTTTAGCTTCAACTGATTGAATAAGTTTGTGTCATCTAAATTCGATTATTTAATGTTCATTTCTAAAAAAAAAAAAAAAAAAAGTAGTTTATTTTTTTGTTGTTTTTATTGCTGAATGATCAGATGTTGTTGGCGAATAAAATTTTTTAATTGAGTTAGCATTCGAAAAATTAGACGAGTTTCAAATATGTTACTTGCGATTGATTCTCACGACAATTACTGCTGTTACTATTACTATTTCTATAGAAAGTGAAAAAGTTGGAGGTATGTTTCAAATTTTTCTCATTTTAATCTCGTCATTAACATATCAGAGATGCATAGAGCCATTTGTAAGTGAGCGAAGATGAATGATGGAGGATTGAAAAACAGACAAGGAAAGTGTTTCGGTCAGAGCAATGGTGGGTTTGTTGGCTAGTAGCTTGCCAGCTCAGAACTTACTTATATATCGTGAATATTTTGGAGAACATAGGAAGAACTCTTAATATTCTAAAATAATAAGTAAAGGATGTATTGCGAGGACATGCTTTGCTTAGTAGGATTGATTCAATAGCTTAACAGGTAGAGTGTACCCTATTTTCTTAACATCGCTATATCTCCAATTCCGTGATTGAGAGATTTAATTGAGCTTATTTGAAAATTGATTGTTTTAATTTTAGTAATATTTTATGGACTTTATTGGAAGCTAAAATTTCGAAGCAAGTAAGAGCCGTTAGGTGGCAGAAGTATCCGTTTGATGCTCCTTCCTTATGGCACTTATAAAACACAAACATAGAAGTCGATCATTTAGTAAAAATATGTTTGCATTCAATGTCCTTCACCAACTCCTTTTGCATCACTAATGATAGCGTTATTTCACTAAAAATCAAGAGAATAAATACAGCAAGAATGTTTCTTGAAAGTTTCATATTTGGTTGAATTAAAACAGCCACAATGTTTCCAATTTCATTATTTTCTATTGTTCGACTTAGTTTTTATGTAAAATATTTTCAAAAAATGTGCATTTATAAAAGGATTCTATCGTCGCTCAAATGATGGAGCCGAAAGGAGAGCTTGAAGGTGGTTATCTGGGGACGAGAATTGGTATTCGTCGAGAAACGCCATCTATTTCAGATGACTACTCAGTACAGAAAACAAACGATGATGCTACTGAGTGCAAATACATAGCATGTAAAGTAAGTCTATCTGCTTTTTAAATTCATTGCTTTATTATTTCTTGGAATGGTAAAGCAGTTAGCTCTCCCATTTCAAAATTGCTTGTCTTTTGAAAATTTGTAGGGATCATGGTAATTCTTTGAATGTATCTTTCGAAATATTTTGAAAATACTGCGTTAGAGTCATTTCTGTTCAATCCTAGAATAAAGTCAGAATTCACATAACTGTTTGGCTGTATACATTATGGAGTTAAGAAACTTAGGAACTTTAAATAAAATTTTATTTATAAAGTTTTTATGAAGCACGGATTTTCTCATTTGTGAATGTTCATTGGTTGACATTGCTTAAAGGGACGTAAGCTTATTTTGATGTAGAAACTTTCAGCTAAATTATTTCGAAGATGCATATATCCATCGATTTATGTTGAGTAAAAGTAATCTTCGTCGCGATCCTGAAATATCACGTGGCTATTGGGCCAGGATTGTCGCAGTTAAAGCCGTTGTGGATTCATTTTTGAAGGTGTGGTCAAGTTATTTTAAATGCAAAACAGTTTGTTTGCAGAGGCAACTGCATGTTTTAAATTGGAAGTTTTGAAACTACGCTTTGGCCTAGGATCGAAAAAAGAAGAGAACATAAAAGAAAGAATTTTGGAGCAACAGAATACCGTCGCTGTTTCAGCATTTATTTACTGTAATCTTTCCTTATCTCCGCTGATATATTTTTTCTAGGCTTTTCCTGGAAAGCATCAAATAGTTAGTCTTGGTGCAGGATTTGACACTTTGTACTGGCGGTTGAAAGAAGACGGAAAACAGCTTCATCGGTATGTAGAAGTGGATTTTAGTTCAGTCACTGCAAAGAAGATTCGACAGATACGAAGACCTGGCTCGCCAAATCTTTTTTCTGTGTTTTCGGAAGAGCGTGAGTAATTTCTATTTTTAAGATACATTAAGCCTAAAACTGAGTCTGGATATAACTTTATATACAAATAGATGGTGCAGACCTTAAGAAATTCAACAATTTTTTTTTTATGACGAAAATAAACAGGTAAAAATTCGGTTACTAGTATCTTCCATTACTGCAGCTCTTTTCATTAAATTGTTTATTTAGCAAAGGAAGTGGAACATTCAGATCTGCATGCTGGTGACTACCATTTGGTTGGTGCAGATTTGAGACAGTTAAATGAATTCAAGTCAAAGCTTGACAGTTGTAACTTGAATTACAAAACACCGACATTATTTATCGCAGAATGCGTTCTAATTTATATGGGAACAAACGAAAGTGACGCACTTCTGTCAGCATGTGTCAGGTGGTTCGAAGATGCTTTCTTCTTGAATTATGAGCAGGTATGTATTTCTCATTTTATTTTTTCTCGAAATTTCGATTTGCATTTAGATTTGTAGATTTCGTATCGTCGTAGATCAGCAGTTCCAATGATACTATTCTGAACCTTATTTATGATGAGAGTTTTGGTCATTACCGCCCTGGATATTGCATATTTATGATTGTTGCTGCGAAAAATGCAGTTTCGATTATTACGAAAATAACTTCATACTCGAGTTTTACTTTTTTTTAGGAAGAAATAAAACATTCCAGAACTCTCCTTTTCCATTTTAAATTCAGGTGAATATAAGTGACACATTTGGCAAAATTATGGTATCAAACCTTCACGGACGTGGTATAATTTTACCAGGCCTTGCCGCTTGCGAAAATTTAGATGCCCAGAAAAAACGGTACTTCATAATAGTTCATGACATATATTCAAAAAAGAGTTGTTATTCATTTGTGTTTTTATGTTGTTAGTTTGCTTTTATTTCTTATCACAACCGTAATATTTTTTTGGACTCTCACTTTTTTGAGCACTGTTATTTATCTAGTAAATAGTTTTTTCTGTCTAATAGAAATTTCTCTAGCTTTATTGGTAGTGGTTGGAAGAAGGTTGTTGTCAAAACAATGTGGGAAATTTATAGCGAAGAAATTCCGGATACGGAAGTGAAAAGGTTTCTGGATTTTTTTTTTATGAATTTTCTTTTTTTACACCATTCATTTTACGACATTGGCGAAACTTCAGCACAGCATGTTATGTCTTTTATATAACTCATATAAATCATTCATCTAGTAGCACTCACGTTAAATCCATGTGTAAATTTGGTTAGTGAGACTCCCATAATTTTAATAAAACTGAAATTGACATCATTTTATTCATGAAATGCTCAAGTAGAATTATATTCATATTTCCAGGATTGAGAAGCTGGAATTACTGGATGAGAAGATCCTACTTTCACAACTGCTTGAACACTACTGCTTTATTATTGCTTCAAAAAATGCTCAAACGCTTGATTTCGAATGGAAAAAGTGATATATTTTTCAAAAAATCATTTTGTGATGAAGGAAAAACAAGATATAAAGTCATAATTGGAAACTTGAAAATAAAGAAAGCAAGAAGAATTTCCTAGCGAAATATCGAAAATGCCGAAAAGTCAAAAATCTATTAATTCCAAGTTTTTCGAATTGTATTGTCAAAAAGTGTTTCTGTTCTTTTTTCTGTTTTGGGATTCAGGCACTTTTTGGTTTCAAGAAAATGATTGGTGGTTTCGAAAATGATTTTTTGATAGTATTATGTGGAAATTTTTGTCTATATAGCTTACGAGCTACATGTATGGCTTGAGTATGCATTCTGAAAAGATGTATTTTTTCTGTCATTTCTTAAATATGATTAATTTCAACTGCTGTCTGTATCGAACGTTATCATAAATTTGTTAAAAGTCTTACAAAATTATTCACTTCCAGAAGAAAAAACATTCAAGCGTAAACTCCATTTTTGTGTTGTCGGATTTTCCATGCATCATTTCCGGGATTTCAGAAAACACTGATGGAATAAAAAAGTTGATATTTTAATTGTGGTAAGGTGCGTTCTTAAATACTACAATTAATTCTAAACTGAGTATGCTTCAGTCAGTATTCGCTCAGTACTTTTCATTTTCTTTGCGATTTATGCAAACTGTTTTATAAATTTTACGGAACAGAATATTTGGTGTTTGAAGTAATACTGAACTTATAGTGTACAGAGCATAGAAAATACTGAGCATTAATTAATGGGTAGTTCGGTAATGAAGTAATGCTGTCCTTGTTGCGTTAGGTTGCGGTTTGAAACGGAAGATTGGAAAAAAAGAATGTAAATTTGGAATATTTGACTAATATTGTGCAGACGGATATTAGCTGCTGGTGTCGTGTTTGATGGAAAGGGAGTATTAGAATCTATCGTGCAGAAATGGAGTAAATACTGATAAATTTTATAGTAGATAAACTATCTGTATATTTTTTTCACTTTTATTTCTTAATTAATCTACTTTTCGCTTATAATATTTGCCAATATTTGAAATTGAAAATACATATATGTTGAAATATTGACTATGTGTCGCGAATTTATACCGCGAAACTTCCACTAATGAAATTATAAGCATTCAATCTTAAGATTGTGATCTAAAATTGTATCTTTTGAATTCAAGTAAATTTTATTGTAATCCTCTATTGTGCGCCATAAATGATTCCCTCAATTATTTCCCTCCGTTATCTGAAATCATATATATAGGATGGT
>CAOIUN010000665.1:0-14470 GCA_948294485.1 Mansonella sp. 'DEUX'
AGTTCATCAGAAAAGATTTGGTAAAACTGGATGTCGGCGAATTGTTCTAGGACAATTTCTTGCCGTCGTCCGAAAGGATGTGCGATTTTGATTGGTGCCGCAGAGCGTCAAAAATTGTATATATCATGAACCAAGATGGATCGGCAAATTTAACAATAAGTTCGCCCCTTTAAGCAGATAAATCTCATTGCATCTGCTACAATGTTGTTGGTGTGGATGTCGGATTCGAAAATCCTACTTTTGCATGTTTAGAAGTTGATTACGAGGAAGTTGATCACGATCCCACTGGACATTTGGCTACCAAAATTCCACAGACATTAACATTTTATGAATTGGATCTGGTTTGAACCACGTTGTTCGCAAATATGCTGAGCCTTTAGTTGAATAAGGGAAATATTTTGATTTCAGTGCTTGGTGGACAAGATGGGCCTAGTGGCGTCATTGTTTGTTGCGAGAATTATCTTGTTTATAAAAATCTGGGTGATCAACCAGATATCAAGTGTCCAGTACCGCGAAGAAGAAACGAACTAGATGATTGCGATCGTACCGTTATCATTGTTTGTGCCACCACAAAAGTTTCCCAACAAAAAATTTTGGTGCCACGAACCGGGACCATGTCTGACAACCTTACTGTCAACACAAAACCGGCACTACAGAAGTTGGGACACCTCATCGAGGAAACCAAAGGGTTAGACTTAACGCTTCTCGATCAGCAGCTACCAAACAATGAGTCTCCAAACAATGCGAGGCGAGAAGAAGAATCCTCAATCAAAGAATCAAATTCCTCGAGTTATGATCGAATAGACCAATGAAAAATGGCTGGAATTTATTCAGAAAGTTTCGCCGCCGCAGAAGAAGAAGGAAGAGGAAGAGAAATATGCAATGGTAATCAACGAGAAAGGTATTTTAACTTTATTAAATAATGGTAGAGAAACGGTCGTAATTCTAAAATTACACCAAGATGAGATTGAAGCAACATTAGAGGAATTAGGTAGGGCTCAAATAAAATCAATAGCCCCACAACAACCGCAACAACTTGGGGCAACGATGTCAGAATTAAGTGAAGCTCAAGCTTCGGTTGAGTACAAACTTAGGTAATTAAACCTTTTATTATCTAACTTCAAACCGCTCGTTAAACAAATGCAGAAAGAAAATGTATAAGCGAATGAGGAAACAAGCGAGTGAATAAACGAAAAACAAATAAAGAATGAATCAATGGATGAATGAAGATCCTTACCTCAGAGAATTGACTGTTTATATACCATATTAGAAAAGGAGGGACTAAGCTTAATAGAAAGGTCATAAGATCATAAGATCACAATGATAAAGGAGTTGGATTAATTATGGTTCACTGTAGAGAAGTTACAACGGCGGTATCTTTAATGTGATACAATAACCGAATGTGATTTACATAGGCAAAAAATGTCACAAAGATGTTACAAGAAAATTACTAATTTATACTAAGAGCAAAATCACTTTCCCGGATTCGGTTTTTCCGACATCGGGATACCGTTGCGATTGAAACAGAACTGCTTGCTCCGTAGTTGATTCCACCCTTTTTATAGTAGTATAGACAATGAAGGATTTGGATCGTTAGAGTTACACAAAGGATCTACTTACGAATACATAAAGAATTACATACTAGTAATTAGGATCATAAGCTTAATCGTTACAAAAGGAGCTTGGTCTACTACCATAAACATCGCGATTTAGATAATGAGATAATAAACATGGAAGATTTACAGCGTACAATGGAGCTTCGTCAATTAAACATCACTCACTACATGGTATACAATTATAATCAATACATCAGAGAAACTATTTGAATCATTCAACTAAAATACTGAAAGAAAAATTTGCTTCAGTTTTTTCTGACGATATTGCGTGTCGTGTTTAACAAACTAATCTTTGCACATTATATTCAGATATGTTTATTGTATCATAAACGTAGTCTTTTCACAAAAAATTGAAATTTTTTTGAAAATCAATTGTTAAAAATTACTCTTCATAAAAGCAAGATTTTGAATCAAGAATCAGAGCATTTAGCATGATGTTATAGAAGCTCATATCTCTCACAACCATCTCCAAAACAAATTTATTAGTCAGTAGCAAAATCAGCAAATAATAAAAACCAAAAAAACTGCTCAGCATAATGACAAAAATGGCACGACGTCTATTCAAGATCATCAGCTAGTTCATTGGATAGAGCAGTATTGCATCAATTTAAGGACAGAAATTAAAAATATTTTAAGTCGGAGTGCACATGTCGGTTATTAACAATACATTTATTAACGATAGATCCATCAGCGGGGATAAAATTGCTACGCATCACTTTATATTTTCTTATACTGCTCCACAGCATTATGCAATATTTCAATAAAAAAGCTATCATACAATGTGGAACTTATGAATGGTTAATCAGTAAATGCATATAGAATTGCAACCATTTGCAAACAAACTAATTATTGTTTTTTTTTTTTTTTTTTTTTTAAACAATGGCATTTGTCGTGAAAGTTGTGTTGAGTTGAAGATGAGAGGCCGGGTTGGATCGAATGTTGTAAGGTCTAAGATGCGTTAGGACGATAAGCCGCTTTGTAAACCTTTCTTAAAACGTACGTATGAACGAGTAAGTATAAGACTGTACAAATGTACGAATGTACAGTTTGAGGATCGAGTGTCTATATATACGATGTAGAAGAGGCGGGATTAAAAGCTTAATACAAAGATCATAAAGTTAAAGTGATAAAAGAGGGGATTAATTATGATTGACAATAGATGATTTACAACAGCAGCGTCTTCGAAGCGATACCAAACTATTTGTCAGAATAAATAAACAAAGATGTTATTGGTGAAAAGATTGACAATTTATAGTGGTGAAGAGGGGGAATTAATTGCTTAAAACAATTGTTTGGTAGTATAGCGCAGTAGCTGCTGCTTTGTTAGCTTACTGTAGAAAAGAAGATTGACAATAATACAAATCCTTTGTTGTAGAAAATATCTTAAGTTGCTGTTAATAAAGCATTTTCCTTGTATGAATAGAAAGGATGTGAATTTACATGACAACAAAAAACATGGAAATAAATCTAAAAATGCAGATCAAACAGATAAAAGAATGAGATAATTGATGAATCATGGAAAGCATTCCATTTTAATTTGTATAAAATTTATTTTAATTTTCGCGACTTTCGCGACAGCATTAGTCAGTTCGCTAAATAAGACCAAGCAATCAGTGTGCACATCAAGCTCAATGATCTTTATCCAATCTTCCGAGGAACCTTAACAGCAACAACATAGATGTTCAAAAAAGAAACAAAAGGACATGAATAAATGAATACGGTACACTTTAAGTATGAAATATAAACAGATTAATGAACAGTTTTTGGAATACCAAAGAAAAACTCTGCAATCCCTATATAATACACCATTTGTGCGATACCGAAAAGCGGCGCCATTACCAACATTCGACATACCGCACCTTTAAATAATGCCCTCGAGCCTTCATGTCGTAATATTTTCCTAGAAAATCATTCTTTTATATAAAAAAAAAAAAATCGGACAAAAAACATCGAGAAATTTGGACTCATCAATGGAGGCAGAAACATACATCAGAGCATCATAAATGTTCCGATATTCTGTTTCACCCTCACCACGGTTGATTAGTTGCATGCGTGTTTTGATTACTGAAATCTCAAACAGCACAATTACTTAGTTTGCATGGAAATATCAAAGCAGTGTATCTGACTATAAGAGAATGTGGGCATACAGACCTTATGCCCAGCGGTTTACTCTACAATAACTTGCATAGTTGAAGAACGACATGGCGCTTCATTTTTCAAAAAAAAGAAACCTATAAAAGAATCAAAATTCAGGAAAAAAATCAGAAAGAACTGAATAAATCTTCAAAAGAACTGCAATCATGGATTTATCAAACCACCGTCTAATGGCGTTACGACAAACGAGCTGAAAGCAGCTGCTGTTAAACCAGCACAAAATGAAGCGTAAAATACAGTGCCTCCGCTTCCATCGCTAGAAGGAGGACCCTAAAACAAATATTGACAAAAAAATTATAAATTACTGCATAAAATGAAACTAGAAAATTCCGATGACAAATGAAGACAACAAAAAATTGTTAAAAGAAAGGTAATACTAACCAAACTGTTCAAATATGCAAATGACGGAAAATATAAGACGGAAAATGAGACATCACGAGCCATCGTTGGAGCGATACCCCTATAGAGACCAAAAATACCTCGTTTTCTTAACAATTCCATTGTCAAAGCAATCGCAGATAATTTTTTTGGTTCCATTGGGCCTAAACAATTTTTTCGTTTAATCCTAAGAAGTCAAAACTATTTCAGTTTGTACTTAAAAAGCAAAATGCTTTCAAAGTGAAAGACTGAAAATGAAAAATTTCTGAACCAAACAAAATAGACCTGCCGTTCTTCCTGCATCTTGCATTTGAATTTTAAGAAGTTCCATTGGCGTAGTAACAATGATCTGGCACAATCCTGCTCCACCACCAGCTAACATCCCTCTTATTATAGGCAATTGTTCTTGATTTGGTACAGCAAGGTGGAATCGAAAAAAATCATTTGCAACTAGTTTTATAGCCTTTTCGGGCGTTATAAGTAATAAATTCACTCCAATTCCAGAGTAAATTCTGCGTATTTTTGCAAAAATAGTTCTTCCGCCATGAAACCATGTTTGCCTTGCACAATCGACTCTTGAAAAAAATTCCGTTTCAAAGAAGATTATCAAAACTCACAAAATTCCAAACCCATAAGGAGACAACATAATTACTTATAGCTAATGTTAATTTAAGCATTGGTGAAACGCATCCTAGAATGCTGTTATCCAGTAATGAAAAAATAAAGAATTACAAACAACGAAAAATTAACTCACATTCCTTTATATTGAATTCTTCCGTCAATAGCAACTCTTTGATTTTGTAGACGGGTTTTCACTAAATCAATTGGAAAGACGCATGCTATGCCTACCATACCAGCGATTCCACCATTTATTACTTTTGGCAGATACCTAAAGAAGTTAACCATAGTATTTTTTAAAACTGAAATTTGTTTAGAATCTGCATAGCAATAGAAGTAGAAAAGAATAGCAGACTCATTTCGCAGACACCACATCAAATTTGATAAATTCCAAACTACGCCAGAAAAAACGATTAAGGAACTTACGCAAAATTTTGCGAAGAATTTGTTATTTTTGCTTTATCCATATTCGAAGACAAGGAGAAAATTAAAATGACTGAAATGATGAAGATATAAAGCACGAAGCCACTGCCCTTCTGCAGGAAGCAGTGCTGAAGGTCATTTTTGTTTATTTGTCTAATCCTAAGCTTTTATTTTTTTAAGTGTGTGGCAAGAAGAAAAAAAAAGAATTTGGTAAAGAATTGAAAAATGTTCAAAACAGGGTTGCGAGGAGTAAATAGGTATTCGAACACTTAGACAAAAGCAAAAGATCGACACTGTATACAGTAAAGCACGTAACGTTTTGCCAAACGAAAATGATAATATGCATCCTACTTTCTATTCATTTATAAAGTGTAGGAAATCACACATCAAAATTGATACCATGAGCTGATTTTACCGAACTGTAATCTTATATCCTGTACTATATTATGTATGAACGATCATCAATACTACTTAAACTATGTTCCATAATAAATCTAACATGAATTGATACAATTGTTAGATGACTATATTTTAATTGCACCGGTCCGCTTTTCTGTTCAAACTGTTACTAAAAATTAAATGTTGGCATAATACCTATTTTTTAAAGAAGAAGATGGGACAAGTGGGAAGATAGGAAGACCGGAACTGAATTGTATGAGGCTGTTTTGAATATGAAATCTAACAAACAGATAAATTGCAAATTAAAAGAAAAGCAAAATGCACACACAGTGTTTGCATCAGTTGATTTCACATTATTCGAACATAATGATATGAGATTTCAGTTAACCCAATTAGTTCAGCTTGTTCGAAATACTTGCTTATACCTGAACAACATAAGGAATAAAACCAAAAAAGTCAGCAAAAATAACGTGTAAAAGTGCTTTTAATTTTTCCATCATCAGAAATTTTATAATTATATCAATACTGGAAAATAATATGCTTGTTGAGTACATAATACTTCACTAATCTAATGCTTCACATTATCAAAAAAAAAAAAAAAAACGAGTCTGTTTTCTCATTAAAAGAAAACAGACTTTGTAACAGCAATCAATTAAAAGATTAAGTAGAACCCTCAATAATATACTTGTATAATTACGAAAATAAAAAAATTGGAAACCATAAAAAATCATACCAAAAAACAAAAAAATTTAACAGTATAAATTGCAGTACTTATTAAACCATTTAAACGTAGCAGACGTATTTCATATTATCTTGTAAAGAAGATACCTATACGTGTACTAGTTAATCAGTGAAGTACAAAGAACAAAACAAATCCAGCCATTCCGAAAATTTTAACATTAAATGCCATCCTTAACTGATGAACAAATAACGTAAACCGACACAGAAAATGCTCCCAGTATTCATTACCGCTGAACAAGAAAATAATTCAACTGAGTTCGCTAAAATGATGAATGACCAAAATTCGCCTTTTGTTTGTCATTTATTCTGGTAAATGTATCAGCTAGCTGTTTATAAACTCTTGATACTTTTCTTCATCTCGACTTATCTTCCCTAGTCAAACGTTATAAAGGCCTCAGAAATTTTTGTTCAAATCAAAACTATTGAACAAAGATCGTTGGTTTCACCAAAAAAAAAAAAAAAAATCGTCTCACAGGACACAAGTTTTCTATTTCATCTGAGCATAAAAGGCAAATAATTCTTTCATTCAAACATATCAACTCAAACAGCTCTGCATTTATTTCGTATGAAATTTATACTTGTACAAGAAAACGGCATTAGCAATTACATCCTAATATACCACAAACTGAAACGGTGGGATATTTCCACCGAACACCAAAACATTCAAGTACTATATATGATGCCACCGGTTGTACAATGGTTCCTGCATGGAGTTTACGACACCGACTGCATAACTACTGACATTTAACTCCTTAGATTATTGAAGAAGCTTTATTTATGGAATAAGTTATATACGGTAAGGTTTCCGTACAACAGTCATGTTATAATTCACAATTTTCGAAATATTATTTTACTGATCATTACGAAGCATCAGAAAAGCAACATTTCGGATTAGTGAGATAAAAACCCGTAACGAAACACCGCAATCGTTCAGCAATATCACACATATATAAGATGAATCAGTGATAATATTCTTCATAATATACAATATACCACTATTTGATAAGTGCTTCAAATACTTCAGTTTGAACTTAATTTGCAATGAAACATGTCACATAAATTTTTTTAAATAAAAGTTTCCGAAGCCCATATAAATTCTTTCTTTTCTCTCTTGTTTAATCTCAGCACTTTTAATGAATGATACTTTTAATGAAACTTTAATCCAAAGTATTCTCTTAATGAACTTTACACTGAAGAAAAACTAAAGATCAATAAATTGGCGAATATATTATAAAGTAAGCAACAGCAACAAAGACGTGGGAATACATTTAATATATTTCAACCTATAGACTCAGATTATAAAAGACGAGAGACAAATGAAAACGAAAAGGATTCATTCCCATTAACTAATTCATGATAAAAATGACGGTAACCAAAAATTTACACAGAGTAGATACTTTTGCCCAAAACACGTCTATTGAAAATTAATGCTGAAGAAGGGCAAGGCGCAAATAACCACGCAAAAGCTCATAAATTATGAGTTATGGTTAAAATTGGTCTGAAGCTAATGGTATTAAATCAAAACGGTTTTATTTTTCATGGTTCACAAGAACTTTATCGACGAAACCATAACAATCAAAAATATTACTTCTCGATTTCCGAAGTATTCATCAGTGGTGCTTTGCCAATCTGTCGCACTGTGTGAATAACCTCTATTTGAAAGTAATGACATAAACTTGTTTTTGCATAGCAAATCTTACATCGAGATTCAATCTACAAAAATTAATGACAATGCTAATGAAAGTTAAACTGTTATCGTTGTTAAAAGTATTAAATTTAATGCTGGTCATTTATTTCCAAAACAATGCTTTCATAAGTTACAGATTCGTAACATTTCAAACCTAAACAATTGCATTTCCATTGATGATTAAGCATCAAAACCAACGCTCGAATGCTCAGTCTCTAACTGCGAATCGATCAACCGATTTTTCTTCATTCTTTTCGACGTACTTGTCCAAATAGTTGATACACGAACACAAACGCTATTCAACACAGCGCTTGTTGCATAAACTCCACCTACTGCAGAACATAAACGTACAAGCGTTTGTAGCAGTGAGCTGCAAAGAAAAAATACATCACGTTATATCAAACTTGTTAATGTGACTATGATTATCAAATTAAGCTTGTTAATGCGACTATGATTATCTCATTAAGATGTTATTGTGACTATGGATTACGCTGGTTAACTAATGGATGTATTTTATTTAATCCTTATTTTAAAGTTAAAGAATTCAACGTATTTATGGGATCCTGTCATAAAATCTGCGAAAATGAAACAATGTGAAAAAGAAAATAAATTCATGTGCTGTTCCTGATAAGATCAAAGACTTACGATTGAACACGCCTAACTTCAATGACTGTTGCTGCAAATTCGTAATGAATAATGATAGTTGCATGCTTATGCACATCTTTTTTAGGCGTTTTTTTCTATAAAAATGTTTGACAGCATTTAATACATAAAAAACTGTAACAACATGAATTAACGCATTACTGTGATAGCAAATCCTTTCAATATCATACACAAAAAAAAATCATTTAATAATGTTATGACTAGAAAGATTAAAAAAGGACTAAATGTAATCAAGCAATATATTACTGAAATTGAGTTTTCAGATTTTAATAAGTCCACAAAAATTATACTTGCAAAGGCAAACCATGAATGTGACAGAATATTGATACGTAAGTGTAGAACCACCAAAAAAGCCATTATGATATATTCTTGTAGGTACAATCTTTAAAAAATAACGAAATTCGTCTACACCTAAAAAAAAGATCGGTATAAGACCAAAAAGTTCTACCCCTTCGGAAAAAATTGAAATTATATGTTGAAACAATCAAAGCAAATCAGAATACAGAAATGTTCAGTAAAAAGACTGAATATTTCTCCGACAAATGATTCGTTACACAGAAAATAACATAAAAATAATATAAATATCTTAATCGACATTTCTGTTTTCTGATTCATGTCTGCATTCTGCTTTTTACTGCTAAATTAATTTTCAGACTTATTTGCGATGTTAGCTTCTGTAATCACTTTCCATTAATTTATTAATTTCGCTTGACTGCAATGTCTGAATAGCAGTAAACAAAGCCCGCTGTGTGCTGACAGTGATAATACAGTTCTTCCTTTAAATATTTTCCGATATAATAATCAAGCTAATATTCTCATGAAAAATTACTGTAACAAGCAACGCTGCTAAACTATAATCATAATCCATTATACTGAAGGGAATATTTTAAACCATTTATAAATTTTTCCACTCCGGAAAACTAATATTTAAACGGTAAATTATCAAACTTTTTCGCTGTAAACTCGTCCTGCCTTAGAACTAATATTCAGTAATTGTTGTAAACATTTAATCACACTCCCAACAATATAAACAGTTAAGATCTTCGACTAAAGTCGCTTCAGGAATTCACTTACTCCTTGGATTAACAGTGCTCGTTCTTTAATTAATAATCTCTGATAAAGTTCTTAATAACATTCGAAAAAATATTTTCCCCTTACTCAATAAACCTTTACCACAAATATTCGCCTGTACTCATCTACAAAAAAAGACTTCATTATCGAAAAAAAGAAACTTATACAACCCTATCTAGATTAACAAAAAAGTATATAAAGCGTAAACATTAAACTGGTAAGTACTAAAATTTCCTTTTTGAGTAACTACGCTCCTAAGATAAAAATCGAAAAAAAAAGACTGATAAACTGAAATATATAGCAATGGTTAAAAGCTTAAATGTAACCTGTTTCAGAAATCTGTTCTATTCCCGCCAGCGGAGTTACAAGACCATATATTCTGGGACCGAAATTAAATCGCTCAATTCGATGAGAAATATTACCAGCTAGAAAGAAACAACTACATTTGTTCTAGACAGTATTTTAGAGTGACAACCCACCAATCAAAATGGTTTGATATTCCTATCAGTTAGTCAAACAGACCAACAATGAGCTTTCATAAAGATGCCAATGGATAATATCTACTGTATCAACAAAATAACAAGTTTCAACAGTTAATTTAACCGATACAGAAAAAACAGTAATCTACTTCAGAACGTACACCTACATAAAAAAACTTACGGCTAGAAATTCCACCAAAATGAGCAAAAATACCATCGACGCCTAGACTTATACCAGTGTTAACAACAAAACTGTCACCTTTGACTTTGTTGACACGCATACGACCATGTATACGGCAAGCTGTGCCTTCATTCTTTTCTGAGTTACCTGCAACGGTAACTCACTTATAATTTAATTTAGATTCCAAGTTCTGACTTTAAGAGTGTATGTAAAAAACAAAAGAAATATACAAAACAAAGAAATGGTTTCTTGATTGTATTACCATAATGACATCGTTAGTTTTCATATTTAGGCACTTTGCCTTTGCACTGTTTCAATCTTTTACAAAGAAAGAATAGGATATATCCAAAACAGTAGATGTTTTGCCCCGATTTTAACTCCAGTTAATACTAGCGAAGTTCTATTTTTTTGACGACTAAAAACCAAGCACGTTGTGATTTTTTTTCCTTTTTCCTGACCTTTTGAAGTTTGATCAAACAAGGCTTACTTGCAATGACATGAAATATGTTAAATCCATTCCCAACTAATATCAATGTTCCACCGTCCAAGGATGGTTCTGAGTTCTTCCTTTTTGATTGCATCGCATGCGCTTCTTCACGTTGCTTTGTTTCTGCTTCAGTTTTCAAACCCTCCTCCACTCGCCTGCTGACAAAAGTCATCTATAAAACTTCAACAACGTCCATTAAATAAATATTTCAAAAATTATATTATAAAAACTTATTAAAAACCCTGTAGTAACAATCAAGAAAGATAAAGGCTGTAGCGGATACTTAAGTAATTGGAAAAAGTAGGGTGCGACTTTCTCCCTGCTCGATGTGTTGAAAACGAACAGAATTACTTCATCAAGACTCTTAAACAGGGTGGTTCTTTCCTTTGTACGACGCTGTACTTCTTTTAGTTCCTTCCAATACATTGCTTCTTTCTCCGTAAATTCGAAACGCGTCGGATCATGTTTGAATCCATTCATCGAATTCAATTCACGTGAGGCAGTACCCATAAGTTGTGCCATCAAATTCGTACAGGGAGTTGCAACTATCATATCCACTTCCAATTCAGGACGCCTGAATTTATAAGGAAAAAAAAATAAGTAATCCATTCTGAATTTCACCCGAATGCGAGTAATTTTCCACAGTGAGTAAATTAATAGGTGGAATGAAATTTTATACTTACTCACTGAAAGCTGTATCCACCGAGAATTTATAATAATGCCCCTCGTCACCATAAAAATAATTCCGCAACTCCCCAAAGACTAATGCTGCGATGACGAAGAATGATATACTTGCAACTGCAAAATTAATATCAATTGAGACTAATCAAACACGAATATTAGCACTAGACAAACGAAGAGTCTTTGCTCAATTTTTCCTTAGCTATTTAAGCTAAGATTAAAGTAATACAACCAAATGTAAATAATACGCAACATTAAAATACTTCTGACAAAAAAGGATTGCGTTTAAAGTAGTATCACAGACAATATTAAGAAAACATTCAAGTATGCGCATCTCGGCAACTTATTATCGAGCCAATCAGCTTGCAAGCAAGGTTTTGTTGGTCGATTTTAACCGTGTAATCTACTATCAAAATGTTACTCTCTAAAAATAGAAAAAATGAAAATAAACTAGTCTTTAGAAACTTAACATGCATTTTTCTAATCACATAAGGATAAAAAGGTATCAGAAGTAGCGAGCAGAATTTGAAAGTCACTTACGGAATCCACCGGTAGCTCGCTTCTCCTCACTAACTTCATCCACAGTTTTGTTAAATGCATCGAAATCTCGCACAACTTCCTGAACTGTTGGACGTCTACGTCGAACTGTTGTGCCGGACAACAGCAATGACATACTCACACCAGCGGCACCTTAGAAAAGTACCACCAATCTAAGTAACATATCTAAAGCTGTTTCGGTGTAATGTGGGAGGTAGTGCGTTACGTGAGGAGTGTGTAAAGACTATACGAAGTATAGAGATAACAGAATTTAGGAGGAATAGAAGTGTGAGTGAGCCATTATTAAGGATCGTGGTAAGTTGGAGTAAGTACGATTCGTATCGCAAATAACTGGCATTAGCCAGGTGTTAGCAACATTTATAATGAACATACGTTGGCACAACGACTAACCGAGTTTTATACACCTTAAAATAGAACTATTGTGCTGCATATGATGCAATATAAAATGTAGCATGCTCACGCTACTACCAGTTCACGTATCTGAAGCGGACGTGTATTACGTGTTATGCAAGAAAAGGTAATGAAAGTGCAGTAAGTTGCCATAAAGTATCGAATGATTTCGGAAATGCCTTCTGTCACGAAGATTAAGGATGGGCGTGTGTTTGTGTGGTAAACTTCAGGTTCATACGACAAAATTTTTATGAAAGATCATTTAAAGTGTTGGTAAACAATTGTTGACGGTTGTATTGTATAGGGACGTGATAAAGTAAAGTAATTTAATTTGGATTTTTAACAAATCCATTTTTGATAGTGCGAGAAACGGGAATATATGGAAAATTTATTGGAATATTTGGAGATATTAATCACACATTGGAGTCGATTTTTTTGAAAAATAGAGTTTAGCACGGTATGTCATCTGATTAAAAGTTAAATATGAATTAAATGAATTGTTTTTACTTTCTTGATAGGTATAAATTCTGTATCACTAGTATCATGAAGATATATGTGGCGATTTGATTCGAATTAAAATTCTGCTTACTACCGAATTTAGCGCTTCACGGTCTCAGAACTGCATTATTTTCAAAAATTTTCTAGTAAGTTAAATGAGTGGATTTTGGAGGAGAGGTATCCAACACTTTTACTCAAATGCATTATATGTAATTAAAGAAGTAAAAAAGAAATCTCTAGCTCTTCTTTTAAATTTTGATGACTAGTTCACTCCTTTCTTTAAACGTATTTAGCTAACACCCTGGAATTTTCGATAACAAAACTAGCTTGATTATGGCTGTTTAATATTTCTCAACAAAAAATATTCTTACTTAAGTATCAATTTCATCGATCCATTGAAATTTGCGTTGTTGATAAACGATATGTGGTTTCATATGATGATCCCAATTAGGTACAAGCCATTTCAACTTGCTCGATGAACGTACCGAATGTTACAAGTATTCGAGCTATTTCAGTTGTTTTATTTGTTTCGATCAAAAATAGGCAATTTACGCTCTGCCAGTGACATTTCAGCGATTTCTATGCAGAATAATGCTGGAGTTTCTTGTTGTAAAATAGTTTGAACTTGTTCTATAATAATTTTCATAATTAATTTGAAAAAAAGTGCAACGAAAAATTACAAAAGAATTAATAAAGTAAGCTGAAACAACAACTGCAAATAGATGAATGGATCGATGTTTGCTTTTCCTGTTAAAACATTGTTCGAAGGAGACAGTTTTTGCGATTATCTGATGCAAACATCAAATTGGCACAAAGCATAGTTATTATGTGAGCATTTCTATATTTTACATGCGAAACTCTTGTTGACTTATTTTACACTGGAAATTTAAAATAATCATGCGAAGTCGCTTTATTAAATTATGGTTTATTCGTGCTACTGTTTACCATTCTAAATTCTGGAAGAATGTGCGTCGTAATTTGCTCGGTATGCAAATGATATTTTTGTTACCACTCATTGCTAAATCTTCTGTTTATATGGTAATTTTACACGAAAAACGGAAATTTGGGAAAAGATCCATTATTGCCTCAGGTAAAGTTAGTTATATTACACTTACAACAAAATGATTTTTTTGTGATTACCCAGGCAATAAATAAATTTAGAGTGGAAAAGGAACGGTTGCTTGTTTCTTTTAAAGTCTTGTTTCTCTTAAAGCCATGCAGGGAATATTTTCTACACCGTAAGTTAAAATGTTGTTTGTTAAAGTGAAAAAAGTTTTCTGCACAAAATTCATCGCAGATGTACTTCTTAGTGTTCGATTATGTTCGAAAATCAGTTAGAGAACATTTAAGGATATAGCGTAAATCGCTTATTTGATCGTGACCAGTTTGCAAGTGTAAGTCTGAAATTGGTCATACATCCATAGGTTTGAATGCAGTATTGATGTT